>CAUYSK010005677.1:0-19426 GCA_963575035.1 Avahi laniger | reverse complement strand
GTGCCGTGCCGTGTGCAGGGCTCTCAGGCCTAGCTCCGTGGGACCACCCTCACCCTGAGCCCCCACGTTCTGCGGATGACAGAGGCTCACGGGGTTGCTGGATTCAGACCATGTCTGCCGAAAGCCTTTCTCTTCCAGTTGTCCTGGCGGTTGGCAAGGCTGAGACACAGCCCCAAATATGGGCAGAGGAGGCCCTTCCTCAAATGTCCGCGCCCTGTCTTCCTGGTGGCCTCGCCACCTGTACCTGGCTCTGCACTGGCCCCGTCGTCTGCAGCATGGTCCCCGCTGCGGTTCTGGCCCTACAGCACAGTCTGCACCAGCCTTTCCAGGCCGGCTGTCCTGGGCCCAGGGCACTGCACGGCCTTGCCACAGCATCAGGCTGCTGCTTTGGCCTCCTGCTGCGCCCAGGCCTGGGGCCCTGAGCCCACAGCTGTGCCCGAGTGTGTTCCTGCAGGTCCCCAGCAGATGGCGCTGTGGCTCAAGGCAGCCAGCCTGCCCTGCCTCCTCCAGGCCCGCCTTCCTCCAAGGGGAAGCCGGGAAGAGGAAAAAGCTGGAATTTGTTGTCACCTTTTCTAATGCTCTTCCTTTTCTCACCCTTGTCCCTGCCTTGGGAGCTCAGACAATTACTGAGCAAGAGGAAGGACCTGGCTCTGGGTGTCGTCCCCTGCCCCGTGCCCTCCCCTGTGTGTGGCGTGGAGGGCTCACCCTCTTCTCACCCTCATCTGTGACTCAGCCGTTGGGGCTGGTGTCTCCTCTGCTGTCCTGTTTGTTGCTGGCTCTTTTCACGTCAGCGGCTTTCTGTCTGCTGACGGGGACTTACCCTCGCACACCTCAGTTGGGGGTCATCGTGCCCTTTGCGGGTTTGGCGCCGTGACCTGCAGCTCTGGCCCTGCTGCCACCTGGGTTTGGATCTCGGCCCCAGCTCCTTGGAAGTGGCTGGCCTCAGGGGCTTGCTCTGTTTCCTCATTTGTGAGGCCGGTTTGAGACAGTGCCCGGGTGGTCGTAGATGGGAGATGACCTGTGTAAAACCCTGAGCACAGCATCTTGAGCGATGAATATTCTCTACTTTTTATCTTCTATTTTTTTTTTTTTCTTTGAGACAGGGTCTGTCTTGTCACCCTGGCTGGAATGCAGTAGTGTCACAGCTCACTGCAGCCTCGAACTCCTGGTTCAAGGGATCCTCTTGCCTCAGCCTCCCAAGTAACTGGGACCACAGGCATATGCCACCATGCCCATATAAATTTTAAATTTTCTGTGTGGTCTTTTTTTTCTTTTTTCCTCCTCCTCCCGTCTAGGGGGGGTCTTGCCATGTTGCCCAGGCTGGTCGTGAACTCCTAGGCTCAAGCAATCCTCCAGCCTCAGCCTCCCAATGTGCTGGGATTACAGGCGTGAGCCACGGCACTGGGCCTATCTTCTGTATCTTGACTTTGCTCTTTCAATTTTGACACTTAACTCTCTGGCCCTTTCTCTGGCTGGTTGTGGCATTCGACTCTGCTCGCTCTTGCTGGGCTTTCTTTGGCTTATCCCTACTTCTGGTTGGACCTCTTTGGTGGCCCCAGTTCTGGCTCTGGATTTAGAGCTTGGAAAGTGCCTCGGGGAACAGCAAATCTTTGTGGGCACTGGAGGGTCTCGTGGCCTCTCAGGTGAGGCGAAGCTTCCCCGCCTGCCCTCTCCTGCTCCTGCACAGAAACGTGCCAAATCCCCTGGCTTGGGGTGTTTGTCCCCTCCTCCCTCCTGGCCTCAGGGACATCCTACCTGTGGCTGCAGCCATCCTCCTGTCTGCCCGACGTCCTGTCTCCTAGTCCTGGCTGAGTTGATAACCCAGGTGCTCTGCCCATTTGCACTGGCTGGAGTGGGCTGAGGGTGCCGTCTGGGCCCAGATCAGCCCACAGCTTGGGCAGTGCCAGGAGCCAGAGCCCGTGGCCCTCTGTCGAGGTTCTTCCTTTCAGCACTGCCCACTCCGCCGTCCCCCAGATGCTGTGCTATGTGACAAGCCCTTCCAAGGGGAGGTTCAAAGGCTCCTGGTTTTCTTGGACTCTCCCATTTGGAAACGCTTCCTTCCAGGCCTTATAGCATCTGGAGTTGGGAGGACACTGTGTCACCACCCCTGGGTCTCTGGGTTTCCTATGGGGAGTGACAACGGCTTGAGACTCTTTGGTCCATGAGGTGTCCTGCTGAGGTCAAACTAGTCTCCTGTCCTTAAAGCCGATGTGCTGGGCTCACAGTCCAGCACCCTCACTCACTGGTTCTGTGACTCCTGGCAAGTCACTTCGCTCTCTGAGGCGTGGTTTCCTCCCTGTGAAATTGCAGCTGTTTCCAGCCACTGCTGTGACCTTCTGGTGGTAGAAGCGGCACCAACTCTGTGCGCCTGCCCTGGGTGAATAGTAACGTGGGTGGGTCCCCCAGCCATTCTGTGGTGGCAGCGCCTTCTCCCGCTCTGTGAGGCTTTGGTCATCGCCATGGCCACTTTGCGAGTAGGTGGCGGGTACTGGAGCTGGTGTGGCCCGTCTCGCCACTGTCTGCTGCTTCCCGCGGTAAACCATAGTGCCCTGTTGAGGGAAGAGGCAGTTCCTTCCTTCAGTGAAGCAGAAAAGGCTGTGCCAGCGATGTCCAGGTCTGGGCCGCGAGGCATCTCCTGGGAGGTGCGATCTCAGGCCTCTTCACAGTGACCTGCTTGTGCCTGGGCAGGACAGCAAGGCTGGGGCTTGGGGAAGGGGCACTGCAGCCGGTCATCTCTGTGTCAGGGCCTTTTGGTCTCTGACAGCCTTGTCCTGCTTCTAGGGTGTTCTGGTTCTTGTCTTCAGAGCCTGCGAAGGGGGCCCAAGCGGGGAAGCACATGTTCCCGGCCCGGAGCTTCCCTTGCCCATTACAGCGCCGTCCAGGGCGAGGACGTGCTGGCTCTGAGGCTGGGCCAGTGCTATCCAGGGTGACGTGCTTCCGGGCCAGCACCTACAGGGCGTCTCTCCCCCTCCTGGCACTTGCAGGCCACCATGCTCACTTGTGCCAGAACTGCTGTCGGTTTTTCATCCTGAAAGGCCTGGCGTCCGGCTGTACAGTGTCCTTCCCGCAGAACACTCAGGAACCCTGTCCAGCAAGTGGGAGAGGCGTGGTGACAGGCGGGTGTGACTCGCGTCTAACATCTCACCATAGGGTGCGCGTGGGAATTCCTTCCCCAAGTCGTCCTGGAGCGTGTTCCCCTAGCCCTGTAGCGGCACGTTCCTGGTTTGTGGCACTGGAGGATGTGGCTCCTGACATGCTGGTGTGTTCCTGGCAAGTGCCAAGGGCCTCCTGCTCAGGGGGCCACCTGATACCAGGAGAACTCTGAGGATGTTATCTGTGTCTGCTCTACAAACGGGTCTGGAAGCGAGTAAGTTTATAGATAGAGCAACAAATTGTTTAAGTCTGACAAACCCTGAGAGCTTTAGAATTGAAGTGGTTTCAAAACAATGGAATTGGTGTTATTTTGTATCCTTAATTGCTGCCATAGCCGGTGGTTGACGTCCATGGTGAATTGCTTGGCTCGCTGTTGTGCGGTGGTCTCTGGGGTCGTTCTTGCCTGGAACGCTGGGGCCTACAGGGTTTCACATCTGCAGGTTCAACTGGGAGAGACCGTGGCCTGGACTCAGAGCTCCATGGCCAGTGAGTTCTGGCTCCGTGGAGGACGCCCATGAGGCTGGATCTGGGGGCTGGCAGGCCTTGGACCGGTGGTCAGGGTGCTGTGGGCCTCACCGCAGCAACTACACAGCATGGGGGTTGGGAAGGGACATCAGGGCCTGGATCATGGCCCCTGGTTACTGCTGAGTAGGTGGGAGATGTTTGCTGGTAACTTCTCCTGTGGTCAAGGTTGTCTGTGCCACCAGACGGAGACCCCATGGTGGGCTGTGGCTGTATCTGGTAGGAGACCTTCAGGGGCCATGGGGAGAGGCCAGGCCACAACCTTCCTCCTTTAAGCCGGCACTGGGGCCGAAGGGTAGTTGCCCTAGTTTTGGCAAATGGCAAGGCTCTCTATCGTGGGTGCCTTCCCGCCTTGTGCCCTCTGAGACTTTTGGATGGAAGTTTCTAGATGTTTTCTGTCACCCTCCATGGGCACTGCTACGTTCTTTCATTTGCCTTGAGCTCCCAGGGCCGACACGTGGGTTTTCTTTACTTTGCATTTTGGCCCAGCGAGTGGTAGCGTGGATGTGGTTGGCTCTGACTGGGAAGGGTCCTGCTTTGCCCCTGACCAGCTGAGGGACGGAGGCCGGCCCCGTGGGGTCGTGGAGAGGGTGAAATGGGGTCACGTCTGGCAAGCTCAGCACAGCGCCTGGCACACAATGACACGCCACAGACATTGTACACAAGCTTCCCATGCACAGTATGGCAGGGGAGCTGGTCCCTGTGGGGTGAGGGGTGAGTGGGGAAGGTCATCCGCCAGCTACTTGTCACACATCCGGAGAACACGTGCAGTTCCAGAGCAGAGCCTGTGTTGCTGCCTCACCCGACTTGGGGATTGTATCCCCTCAAGGGCGGCCTGTGCCCAGCTGTGTGGGTTTGACCACCTGTCCTTTCCCTCCATCTTTGCTGTGGGGCCTCCAGTGGCCGGAGGTATCGGCTCTGTAGTTCCCGTGCCGTAGCTGCCCGGGAATGCAGTAGCCCTCCTGGGCCAGCTCTCCTGTCTGCAGAGCAGAGCTGGCCTCCCTCAGGCTCTGATTCTTGTGCCTGGTGCAGAGTGGGTGCCTCCTCCCTACCTGGCTCTCTCCTCCCCGCCTCCTCCTCCTCGCCCGCCCCCTCTGGCTCTGGCTGCCACCAGCATGACTCTCACACAGGCCTGGGGTCTCAGGGAGTCGCAGGTGAGCCCATGTGGGGAGGGCAGGTGCGAGTGCCTCTCGGGCTTCTCCCGCAGGTGGCCTCTGCTCTGCTCCGTGGGCCTGTGATGCTCTGCTAATGGCTTATCTCTGATTCAGCTTCCAGGCTGAGCGCCCCGCGTTGAACGTCGTCATCTTCCCTCTGCTCCACGAGGGCCTAACCGACGTGATCCGGGATGTCCCCATGGTGCACCTGGATGAGATCACCTTATTTAAAAGCAGAGTGGCTGAGGAACCACCTAACCTGTGGTGGTGAGAGGGATGGGCCCAGCACTGTGCCGAGTCCCCGCCTGTCGTCTAAGTCGCCGTGAGATGCCACCGCTGCTCCCTGCCTGCCGTGGACACCAGGGACCCGTGGGTTTGCCACAGGAGGAAAAGAGCTGTCTCTCCCAGTGGCTCCTGGGGCTCTGGGTGTCTCCTCCGGCTTTCTCTCGTGAGGACTGTTGCTCAGTGAAGTTTGGGATGAGGGGACATGCTCCGGGTGGCCAGAGGGGGGTCAGGCAGACTGTCATGTGGAGGGCCTGGCCAGGGTGTTCTCGCACAGAGACTCAATGCTGGGGGCCTGCCACAGACCCCGAGCCTGGGGGTAAGGGCTGTGGCCCTGGACAGTGTCCCTTGGCGGTTCATGGTCACCTGCCATCCGGGCTCCGAGGGCGGGCGGCTGAGCCCTTGCGTATGGTGGGCATGTGGGGACAGCCACGCTGCTTGCTGCATGTGTGCGTGCCCCTCGTGTGGTTGTGCGGCTGTGTGGCCCATGAGGGCTGCAGATTTGGGGTGCTCCCTCCCATTAAGACATTGTAATCCACTTATGTCTTGAGATGTCTGGGCAGGGCCTCCCTGGGTCTGTTGGGCCCTCGGGGCAGGGCCTGTCCCTCACGGGAGGCCACCTCACCCTCCACATCCAATTCATGGCATTCGGCTTCAGACACTCCAGCTCCCCGAAGGTCCGTCTGCCTTTCTAGGGAAATCTACATATATACATTTGGCTTTGTTAGAATAATTTGATACAGTAAAATCCAGAAGAGATGTTTAAGGCTGGAGTAGTGATCAGATTACCCCGTTTCAGATAACTTTATTTAACAGTTAAATACTCAACATTCTGAAAACGAGGGATGAGCTCCAGTGTCCAAGGCCTCACCCTGTGTGCCAAGCTGGCTGCCTCTGCCTCCCTCAAACTTGAGACTCTCCTGGAGCCATGGTCCCCTGGGCTGGTGGCTTCTGGCGGGGAGGCTGCAATTGCGTCCTGTCCACCTGGGCCCCGGCCCCAGTCCTGCCCCGGCCCTGGCCCTGGCCCTTCTTGGTACTGGGCTCCAGCAGGTTGTGGGCATTGCCTGGGCGCTTTGGTGTCTGCAGGGACTGTCCTGGCCCCTGTGGGCCGAGCCTGCAGCGCCTCCCTGGCCTTGGCTGCCCTCCACACACTCTGACCCATCCTCCTGCAGATGCCTCTCAGCTCCGACTGGGTCTCCGCCCTGCTCCAGTGGCTCCGCTCCTTAGCACGGGGGATCTGCCAGGGTGAGGTTTCCTCTTCACCCCGTCTTTTTTGTGTGAGTGGGGTTGTCTCCCCCTGTCTGGAGCATGGCGCATTCTCTCCCCGCTCCGGGCTGCAGCTAGTGGAGGGATTTTGGCCGCCTGGCCAGAGGGACCCGTCTGCAGGCTGAGGCCAGGGAGTGCCCCACTGCAGGATCCCCCTAGACAGAGCCTTTGCCCTCTTGGCACAGCCTCTGAGAGCCACAAAGCTGGGTGCCATCTCCTCCTGGCATGGAGGCCATAGGACAGGCTGCCCAGGGTCATGGGAGGCAGGGCCACGTCCCACCCAGCTGTAAATCAGGGTCCTCCCCCTACCCCGGTTTCTGGACATTTCTTTAGAGCTTTGAAATGGCACCTGGAGACCACCAGTGAGGGGGATCAGATCAGGTGGTGTGGAGCCACCGGGGCTGACGGCTCTTGTGCTCAAAGCAAGACCGTGGCTGGTCACAGCCTGACAGGCGGGCGGGCGGGCGGCCCAGGAGGGAGGCAGGGGGCCTGGGACGTTCTGGACCTGCACGGGCCTATGTGGCTCTGGGTGCTGTGGCTTTTGTGCCTGTCTCGTTTCCTCCAGAGCAGCCCCCGCTTGGAATTTATCTTGGTGATTTTACGATCACGCCTGGATGGCCTGTTCTCATGAGCAAGCAGTTTTCACTGGCAGCGTGGTTTGTGCTCGTAAATGGGGCCAGGGCTGCAAACGGCCTTGGAAAGCAACCCTCAGACAGTAGCCTTGTATTTTTAGTGTCCCCTGCAACAATCCTTTGACTTAGAGCAAGAATTTCCGCTGCTTCTACACCCCACCAGATGTTAATAACGTGCTTATTTTCGCTAAGTGCTATTTTGGCACTGGTGTTAATTGCAATTTATATTCTGCAGCATTTTACGCTGGGAAAAGAACCCACCCTAATGGCCCCCAATTGGCAGAACGAGGCTGTTAAGCGGTGGACCATATGCTGCCTGCCGGGAGGCGCCTGGTCAGCACGCGGCCCCGTGCCTGTGTGCGCACATGTGTCTGTGTGCACGCATGTACATCTGTGCACGTGTGCCTTGTGTGTGCATGTGTGTCTATGTGCATGTATGTACATCGTGCACATGTGCCCTGTGTGCAAATGTGTGTTCTTGTCTGTGCTGTGTACATGTGTGTGCTTGTCTGTGCTCGTCTGTGTGTGTGCACGAGCGTGTGTAAGAGAGAGACTCGGGGGGTGGAAAGGAAGGTGGAGGAGGCAGGGCTTTTGTCCCTCCTGTCTGCCCCACACCCAACTGTGCTTTCCTCCCTCATCCTCAAAGGCCCTGGGTCCTGCCGCCTGTGGCCCCACGGCTGCTCCCCATTGCCAAGCAACACTGGGCCCCCCCAGGCTTCTGTAGGTGTCCCCAGGGAAGGCAGCAAGCCTGAGGGAACTGGAGAAAAAGTACGTTCCTGGGCCTTCAGGTCCTCCCTTCTTGCTAGGGGGGTGGCTTTTCTCACTTCTACTGGCAGGTCATTTTATTGTCCCTTTTTCACACAGCAGAGGGGCAAGTCTGTCCCTGCCTGTCGGCCACCTCCAGAGGCCCTATGAGGACACAGGCCTGAGAGGTGGCTTCTCGGTGAGGCCATCCATGGGCCTGCGTGTGCACACGCAGGGAGGCGCTCACTGCTCTGGCCCAGGACGGCAGCCAGGACAGGCTGAGCTCCTCTGGCGCTGGAAACACGCCTGGGTGCCGCTGTGCCCGCGCCCTCCTGCGAGCTTGGCAGCATCCTCTTTAGTGGCTCCCTGCATGGAGACCCACTGCCGCAGGCCACTCGGGCCCAGGAGACCAAAGCTGGGTGTGTGCCTGGGCCTGGAGGGGTGGAGGCAGCCACAGCCTGGGCCCCTGTTGGCCGAGGAGGGTCCCAGAGCAGCACCCACCGTGGGTCGTGCCTTGGGGAGGGCAGCCACCCTCACGTCCCCTGCCAGGCAGCACTGGGTGGCCTCCTGCCTCCTCCTTCCCTCATTATTTGCTCCTTTTAGGATCTGAGAGCTGTAGAGCTGTCGTTAGAAACAACGATGAGAGAATTCAGTGGACAGGGCATGATGATGCGTGGCTGTTGCTGTGAGACCTGAGGCACCTTCCGTGGACGTGGACAGAGGTGGCGCCGCCTGGTGTTCTCAGTGGCCTCTACCTTGACACGGCTGCTCATTGTGGTGGTCATTGGTCTCATTTGCATGTGGGGTTGCAGAAGTTTCTAGGATCTACTGGGCATGGTGAACAAGTAGCCCACAGAGACTTCAGAAAACCAATGGTGGCTCTGACAGGCTGGCCAGTGTCGTCCAAATTACTTTCTGATGCTTTTTCCAGACATTGAAGGGTGGGGACGAAGGTGACCCAGGGCTGCTGCTTGGCTGTGGCAGTCATGAGAGGTTTTTGAGGCCGCCGCCACCAGGCCAAATGTGGCCTCTCTCTGCACAGAAACTGAGCTGGATGTGTGCTGCGGCCTGGACCGCCGTGTTGGTGACATGTTCACGGAGCTGGGCGAGTGTGTGACGATGTGCGTGCAGGGGTGTGTGTATGCGTGCATGTGCGTGTGGGTGTGCGTGCAAGCGTGCGTGCATGTGCGTGGCTGTCACCTGCAGCCGTTGGTGGCGTACGTCCCCAGTCCTGTGCCACCACCCTGCTGACCATTGCCTGTCTGTGTGTGACTTTGCCCAGCAACGGCAGACAGAGCTCGGTGTGTTTTTAGGACGAGAACTTTCCCTGGCCTGGGATCTTGCTGTATCTTGAGAGCAGGTGCTAAATGACCATAAATGTGTCACCTGCCTTCTGATGACCGACCTCCCTGTCCCTGTCCAGTTGAATTGCCCATGTGCGGCGTCTCACAGTGATGCCCGCGTCTGAACTTGGTGTTCTCTGTAGCAAGTGACATCCTGAATGGGAATTTTCATGTAAATTTGTGGCATGTGGAAAATTTCAAATAAAATGGACTTGATTTAGAAAGCCAGACTGCCGTGTGGTCTTTGCAGCAGTGACACTTACACCTTTCACCTGTGACCCTCTCCCGAGGCCAGTGGCTCCATCCACTTCAGATGGTGAAGGGTGGGTGCTGTGCTTGGGGGTTGGGGGTTCGGAACAGGTGCATGGATGGAGACACGAGACCAAAAGCGGGGACCAGACTCTGCCTGGGGGGTGTCAGGGAGAATGGGGGACGGCCGCAGCGGGCAGGGGGCCGAGGGTAGGAGAGGCACGCAGGTCAGCCTGGGGCTGGCGGTGGGGATGTGGGGACGCTGGTGTGGCCGTGCAGGCTGCACACTGCACGAAGGCTCCCTGTGCCTGGCGGCAGCTCAGACCGCAAGGGGGAGCTGCTGAGAGCAGGGACGGCCGAGTCAGCTCAGGTGTTCCCTGAGGACCCGGGGACACCATTGGCGTCATTGTTTCCAAATACGCATTTATTTATTGTAGTAAAGCGTACATAACATAAACCTTAACATCACAACTGTTTCGAGGTGTGCAGTTCAGGCATTAAGCACATTTAGTTGTGCAGCCGCCACCACCATCCATCTCCAGAATTTTCTTATCTTCCCAAACTGAAACTCTGTCCTCACCCTGCTGCGCAGCCCCTGGCACCCTCCCTTCTACTTTCTGTCTCTATGAGTTTGACTCCGTGAGGTGCTTCCGGGAAGTGGGCGCTACAGTTGGGATCCTTTTGAGACAGTTGTACTTGCAGCGTCAGTTTGGAGCAGAAACCCCTTCGCCAGACCTGGGCTTTGGGAAGAGGCTCCGGCCGGGTGTGGGGGGAGGTGGGAGGTGGAGGACAGGTGGGAGCTGGGGCTGCAGGCGCAGGGCGGGCTCCAGGGCTGCCGCAGGGCAGTCACCAGAATGGGAGTCTTGGGCAGGCTGAGGACCTGCGAGGCTTCCTTTAGGACTGAGCCAGTCACCTGCAGGTTGCCCTGTACCTGTGGGGCCTCCACGACGTCTCACTGAGGGGCTGGTGCTGGAGAGTTGAGGAGGGGGTGCGGGGCAGGCCCTCCACGCTGCTGACCCAGAGGCCAGAGCAGGGGAGAATGGCCTGGAACGTGTGCAGGTGAGAGGAAGCCCGACAGCTTTTCCTTTGGAGACACATGTGTGACTGTCATCACAGCAACAGGTAAGGGGAGGAGCCACGGCTGAGAAACAGCCAGAAATATGCCACCTCTTTCTGTGTAACCAACCATCCCCGAGTTGGTGCAAAACAGACATTTTGAGACACTCACAGCTCCTGCAGGGCAGGCATTCAGACAGGAAACCACATGATGGCTTGCTTTTGTCTGGAGCCTCTGCTGGGGGTGAGTCGACAGTTGAGGGCTGGAATCTTCTGGAAGCCTCTTCACTCATGTCTGGTTATTGATACTGGTGCTGCCCAAGACCTCAGCTGGGCCTGTGGCCGGGACACCTACCTGTGGCTTCTCCATATGGTCTTTCCACGTGGGCTAGTTGGGCTTCCTCACAGCATGGTGGCTGGGTCCCAAGAACAAGTATCTCAAGAAAACTAGGAGGAGGATGTGCCCTAGCCGTGGACGTCATATAGGGCCACTTCCACACACCCTGTTGACTGAGGCAGTCAGGAGGTCTGCCACAGTCATAGGGTGGGGCACGGGCCCCCCACTCGCCAGGAGGTGCGTTGAGCTCCCATTGCAGACCTCATGGGGTGGGAGGTGTGTTGTGGCCATTTGTAGAAGGTGCGTCATGGCAAGGGCAGCTTGTCTGCACCAGGGCAGTCGTCCAGCCTGAGACAAGGCCCCGGCCCGTTTACGCCTGCTCCGCCCGTGGCCTGGCCGTGGGGTGCAGAGGGGGTGGAGGCCCAGGTCTGGGGAGCGTGTGTTTCCCACGCGCCTCCTGAGCAGATGCCCCTGTTCCGTGGAGCTGGGCCGGGAGGCCAAGGAACGCGTGAAGAGCCCCGGGAGGGCCAAGGGTCTGCACTTGGAGTTACTGGGAGTGTGAAGCTGCCTGGCCTTTGTCCATAGGCTGAGCCTTTAAAAAAGAAATCATAGGGCCGCCAGTAAAGTCTCTCTTTGTAGTGGAGATGAAACAGCCAAGGCCTGGGTGTTTTGAGGTTTGCACTGGGTACTTCAGGAGTTGAGGCTGGAGGGCAGCGAGCCCGAGCGCTTTGATTGTCCCCGAGAGCTCTGCGCAGCGTTTGTTTATCGCGCGTTTGACTTTCTGGGATGGTGGAGGAAGCCTCGCAGAATCCTAATTTCAGAGCCATGGTCTGCTGCGACCCCTTGTTTTGCAGATGAAGGGAGAACGCCTGGGGGTCTGCTCCCTGTCCAAGGCCACACGTGCCACGTGGTCAGAGGGCCCACAGAAGCCACATGCTGGCCCACCACCCACGGACAGGAAGGAAGGGGATTGCTCAGTGACACCGTTGGTGGGCAAGGATGCAGGGATGCCTCTCGTGTGGCTGGAGCACCTGGGAACCCGACGGGTCTGTCTCTGCCACCTCCGTCTCTAGGCTCTGGGTGAAGGGGGCAGAGTTCCCAGCCAGCTAGCTGGGAAGTAAAGGATGTCAACTGTGTCCCTTCACAGGCTCGGCAAGGAGGCGAGGCCAGGAGGGGCAGGGGCAGAGGGGCGAGGTGGCAGTTGGTTGGGGGTCAGGGGTCTTGCCTCTCCTCAGACGGGACCTTCGTCTTGTTTGCTGTGTCTTGTGTCTGCCCAGCTGGACATGGTGGCACTCGGGCAGCTGGGGCAGTGACCTGCTGGCCAGGTGCTTCCCTGCAGCGTCCTCCGCACCGCTCCGAGCCCAGGTTTTCCCAGGGCTCGTGGCTTAGTGCGCAGCTGGAGCTGAGGCGCCCACAGGCGTGAGAGGAGGGGCCAGGAGCAGGCAGCCGCCCCGAGGCCCGTGCAGGGCACACTGTGACGTGCACACGCTCACTCTCGCACACACTTGCACACATGCCTGGCCACCCGCACACACAGGCCCAACTCGCAGACAGCAGCACTCACCGGCACGTTTACACTCAGGATCACAGACACCCTCGCGTGTCACACTCATGTCACGCACATCACGTGCTCACACATCTGCTCACACACGCACACGCCATTTACACACTCATACATTCCACCTCACACATGCCCACATTCATGCGTGCATCTTCGTGTACACATACCCGTGCGCACTTGCGTTCACACCACATTAGCACACACACGCAGGGACTGGATTAATTTGACACACCTAGTAGTGAACACAACCAATTCAATTAAAAGTAAACTTTGTTCTATTACATTCTTTCCAGAAAATGTGAAAAATTCAGAGAAGTAGAACAAAGGGGAAAGGAAATTCACACCCACATCTCAGCAGCCCGCGAGCACTTCCGCTAATATTTTCCTCTTTGTTCCAGGCATCTAAAAAATGTCTGTAACCGCGATTGCTGGGTTTAGGGGCCTGCCTTCCGCTCACCACGGCGACAGCGGCTGCTCAGGCTCCTCCATCACTTTAATGACACGGCTTTGCTGTCACACACCCGCTCTCCCCACTCTTGGACAATTAGGTTGCCTCTAATTAGTCACTCTTCTAGGGAAAGCTGCTCCGAATATGCATGTGCCAGGGCGTTTTCCTATATTTAGGATTATTTCCTTAGAAGAGACTCCCATGAGTGAAATCGCTGGGGCTAAGGAGGGACACGTTTAAGGCTGGGAGGAGCGTTCGGGGAGCCGCAGTGACAGAGCCGTGTTTGGGCGTGGTCAGGCCCACGTCTCAGCCCTTGGCTGCAGGATGGCAAGGCCACCCCCAAGTGGGTATTTTTACTTGCTAAGTTCCCTGATTTCAAAGTTACTAATTACCCAAGAAATCAATGATTATTAAGGCGTACAAATTAGGAAATGTAGTTAAAGCAAAATAAATAAATTTCAGTTGATAGATATCGGGTTGGACGGTCATTCCCCACACCCCGCTAAGCTTGGTTTTGTGTCCAGGAAGGGTGGCGACCTCCAGCCAGCTGCTTCCAGGGTTGAGGAGGGTGGTCTCAGCTCTGACCCCCACCTGCCTCCTGCATAGGCCTCAGCAGGTCGGGGCAGCGCCGTGTGTGGCCATCTGTGGAGGCAGAGTAATGGCCCCCAGAGATGTCCACACTGGGTCCCCAGATCCTGTGACTGTTAGGTTACACGGCAAAGGGGAATTACTCAGCTGGCCTTGAGATGGGGCGATTCTCCAGGATCATCTGGCGGCCCGGTCTAATCCCCAGGGCCCTTGGCGGGACAGGGAGTGCAGAGAGGGAGGTGTGAGAAGGACTCGGCTACCTTGATGGAGGAAGGACCCCCCAGCCCAAGAATGCAGGTGGATTCTAGAAACTGGGCTCCTCCCGCAGCCAGAGCTTCCACAAGGAACTCAGCCCTGCCCACACCTTGATTTTAGCCCAGGGAGACGGTGTCAGGCTTCCAACCCCCAGGACCTTGAGACATTTAATTTGCATTTCTTTAGGGCACTGTGTTTGTGGTAGGAAGTTCATAGCCAACATCCTCTTGCAAAGTGCAGAGGTCACAGGTGAGGCACACAGGTGAGTCACAGGAGGGGCAGGAGGGACTCACAGGCCACCCTTTCCCCAGATGGGAGGATTACTGGGAACCTCTCTCTCTTTTTTTTTTCATCCCTCTATTGTCTTTTTCCAGATTTTTTACGGTGGGCATGGATGAACTGAATTCTGAGATGTAAAAAAAAATCCCAAACTCCAAAGCCCAAACACACATACTCAAAAAAACAAAGTGAATAAAAATGGTTTTGTTAAAAATGTGTTCTAGATGCAAAAGACTTAGGATTATGAAAAAAAAGTTATAGCATGGAGCTTTTAAAAAATAGGTCATATCTGTCCTAGATCTAGTAAAACAAAAAATTATTCACAGTATATTGATCCCAAAGACAAGTTGCAGAACACTATATAAAATATGGTCATTTATTTTGGTTAGAAAGTAGGCTTAAGGCCAGGCACAGTGGCTCACACCTGTAATCCCAGCACTCTGGGAGGCCTAGGTCGGAGGATAGCTTGAGACCAGGAGTTTGATCCCAGCCTAGGCAACATGGCAAGACCCCATCTCTACAAAAAAATTTAAAAAATTAACTGGGCATGGTATTGCATGCCTGTAGTCCCAGCTACTGGGGAGGCTGAGGCAGGAGCATTGCTTGAGCCCAGGAGATGAGGCTGCAGTGAGCTATGATCACATCACTGCACTCCAGCCTTGGTCACAGAGCAAGTCCCTGTCTTGAAAAAAAAAAAAAGTGCATATTGGTATAAGTTAGTGGAGAGCAGGATGTGGACGCATACCAGTATACACCGGCCAGTACCAGGCTGGGGGGCCTGGGGAGACTGGGCTGCCCAAGGTGAGGCCAGACCCAACTCTGGGAGCCGGTGTGAAGCCAAGTTTGGGCAGTTGAGCGTGTGCTGGAGGTGGAATCGGGACCCTCCTTAAATAAGGTGGGGTGAGGCGAGCCAGAGCCAGTCCTGGGGTGGGTCCCGACATTCCTTCCTGGGCTGTCCAGGGTAAGGGCATCTCACAAAGGCCCGGTGGCCTTTGAGGAATTTCCTCAACGGCAGAGGCCGGTTTTCAGCAGGAGAGAGCCCAGGAGCTTTGTGGAATTGTTTCCTGGGTTCCCCAGAGCAGACCCTGGAGGCTAAGCCCCCCTCTGCCCACGGAGGGCCGCAGCTTGCCCACCCAGCCACCTCTCCGGGCCCCACACCTGGGGACACTCAGGGCAGCTCCAAGCCTCAATGCACATAGCCTAAAATTCACCATTTTAAAGTGTACAATTCAGTGGTTTTCAGAATATTCATCAGGCTTTACAGCCATTAGCCACTGCCTAATTCCAGAACATCTTCATCGTTCCAAAAAGAAACCCCGGGCCCCCTAATAGTCACTCCTCATTCCCCTGCCCTAACCCTAGCAACCACTAACCTGCTGTCTCTATGGATTTGCCTTTTTTGGATATTTCACATAAATAGAATCACAACCGTGTCTGGCTTCTTTCACTTAGCATAGCGTTCGCAAGGTTTATCCACGCTCTATGGTGGATGTCATGTGAGTCACCCAGTCTGTGGTTGTTTGTTATGGCAGCCCTGGCAAACTAATACTGGTTGGAAACTAATGCAATCTTCCACTCCATGGATATGAGATGTCTTCGCATTTTTTAGGTCTTCTTTTTTGTTTGTTTTTGAGACAGAGTCTTGCTCTGTTGCCCTGGGTAGAGTGCAGTGGCGTCATCACAGCTCACTGCAACCTCCAACTCCTGGGCTCAAGCAAGCCTCCTGCCTTAGCCTCCTGAGGAGCTGGGACTACCTGGCTAATTTTTCTGTTCTTGATAGAGACAGGGTTTCGCTCTTGCTCAGGCTGATCTCAGGCTCCTGAAGTCAAGCAATCCTCCCAAGCCTCAGCCTCCCAAGTAGCTGGGACTACAGGTGTGTGCCACCACACCCAGCTAATTTTTCTTATCTTTTGTAGAGACAGAGTCTTGCTATATTACCCAGGCTGGTCTTGAACTCCTGGCCTCAAGCACTCTGCCCATCTCAGCCTCCCAAAGTGCTGGGATTACAGACGTAAGCCACCACACCCAGCTGCTTTACAAAATTTTAATGATGTCCAGTTTACTGATTTTTAAAAAGTAATTTGTGCTTTTTTGTGTTGCTTTGGAGAAATCTTTGCCAACTCCAAGGTCATTAAGATTTTTCTCTGATGTTTTCTTCAAGAAGTTGTACAGTGTTAATGCTTGCATTTAGGCCTATGATCCGTTCTTTTTTGTCTTGGTTTTAGTTAAGTGCATTCACAGTGCTGCGCAACGGTCACCACCAGCCACCTCCAGCACTCTTTCGTCCTCCCAAACTAAAGCTCGGTCCCCATTAAACACTCCCCCTCTCCCTCCCCCAGCCTCTGGCACCCACCATCCTACTTTTGGTCTCTGTGGCTTTGACCACCCTGGGGACCACACATAGTGGAATCATAGTGTTTGTCCCTTTGTGGGAAGGCTCAGGCCTCCCGCCCACAGCCATCGGAGTGAGCCACCTTGGAGTTCCAGCCCAGTGACGCCTTTGGGAACTGAAGCCCCAGCCGGCAGCCTGACTGCAACCTCGAGGGAGCCCCAGTTGGAACCTCCCAGCGAAGGCGCCCCTGGTGCCCCACCTACCGAAACGGAAACGGCATGGGATCACACGTGTTTGTTGTTTCAGCTAAGTTTGGGGGTCGTTTATTGCACAGCAACAAGCAGCTCATGCAGAAATCTACACAAATGACGATCGCAAAACAGGGAGTGCCAAGGCCACTGAAAAGGGACAAAAACCATGGGATTCCAGAAGAGGGGGAGGTATTTTCCACATATGGGAATCACAAAAGGCTTCATGAAACAGGCAAAAATGAATAATGAGAAAAGTTATGAATTTAAGCTTCGTTTGGGGAAGGGGAGGATTGCCATCCATGTGTCTTTAGTTACTGGCCTTTTTATTTAAAGAGTGTTCTTATGATTATATTTAAAAATCTCTAAAAATTAATAGCAACTCCTATTTCTGGATCACTCACTCTGTCCTGTGCTGTTTGGAGCGTCTCTATACTGACTCATTCACCTTCACAGCTACGAGGTGGGTGCCACCATATCCCCACTTTAACCAGCAGGCCACCAGCTCTCGTAGCAACACAGTCCCCGGGCACCGCGGCTGCCGGCCACGTGCCATCGAAAGCCCTGCAGGGTTTGCTTTGGTTTCGTTGGGCGTAGTGGTGAAATGAAATGTTTTTTGTCCTTCCCAGCTTTTTAGCTGTGAATCTGATCAGGTGACTTCTGTGCCCTTGTGCCAATTATTGATTAATCAGTGGCCCGGGGCTGGGCCGAGGCCAGAGCCCTGTGGCCCATCTCTGCAGACCTGTCTGCAGAAGGTCGCCGGTGGCTGCTAGTGAAATCCTCCCCCAGCCTGAGTTCTCAGGTCGGATGTGCGCTTGCCTTCCAACGCCCTGCGATCGGCGTCGGCATTGCCACTCCATGGGTGAGTGCCTCTCCTGGCCCCCAGATACTTGTGGGTGGAACCTCCCTCAAAGGAGGAGGCCACGGCAGCCACCTTCCTGGGGAGCCGCGTGTTGCCCAGAAACTGGCTGCTCCTTGTCAGCTCCCACACACGCTCCAGCCAAATCCTGGAACGGCTGCACCGTGTTACAGTTTGTGGTTTAGGTTTTTTTTCATTTTTTATTTTTTATTTTAGGAAGTGAAATGAACAACACTCACTCTGGAAGGCAAAGATAAGACTCGAATCCGCCAGAGCGATGTCTGCTGGAAAGAAATCTCTTTTAACTCGTGGGCAGTTTTCCAGCTCGGCTCGGGTGGCGAGGAAGCTGGCAGAGCAGAGCGCTCGCTGACAGAGTTGGACGTGGGCTCCGGCCTGACAGGGGCTCTTCTCCCTGGCGGGGCGGGCTGTAGGCCTGGGCCGGCCAGGCGCAGCAACTGGGACGTGGCCTGGAGATCTGGTGAGCCAGGAGGCCTGATCCGCGTCCCCAGGCCTGTCACTTCCTCCCTCCCAGCCACCTGCTGCCAGTGACAGGGCCACTCAGGGAGTTGTAGGCCTTTGCTATACAAGGGTGGCATTTCCCAGATCTGATGCTTTTAAAAATATAGCTTGATCCTCCCTGACACTGGAGAACTACCCTCTGGGTTATCGCAAACTGCTGTGTCTGGCTTCTGAGGTGGCCTCTTTGCTATATTGAGTGTGCAGGAACTCATTCTCACTCCTGGCATCAGGACGTGTTTGGTAGCACATAAGAGAAAAACTAGCTTGAAAAAGCTTAACAGCAAAGGGAATTTAGTGTAGTGAAAAACATGCAGTGGTAAAGTGGACTGCAGGTCAGGATTGATCCAGCAGCTCAGTAGTGTCTCTAGGATTCAGTTTAGACTAGTTCTCAGCCAACTGGGCTGTGGGATTCTGTGTTTATTTCTACGCCTGAACTGATTGCTCTGACCAGGGGGATGAGAACCCCTGATTTGCTTGGAGCAGTCAGGGCCCACCTAAACCACACGGCTGCTAAAGGATGGAGCAGATTGGATTTCGAGAAGCTCACAGAGTCCCCTCAATCCTTTTCTGACACACAATGTGATGACTACTGTGGATCTGACCTGGGCTGAGCTCATCTGAGCTGTTCTCTGATTGTCACCTGCAAGTCTGTGTGTTCTTAGAGGGAACACCCCTGTGTTCTGAGTGTTGGTGCCCAGAGCTGACCCTCCTACCTCACCCCCTCCCTACCGCATGCTCTGCTTCTTGGCCTTGGTCCCATGCCTGGAGGGCTGTGTCCTTGGCCCAGCTAAGAGCCTTTGCACAGGCTGTTCCAGCTGCCTGGAGGCCCCCTCGCTGCGCCTGCTCCTCCTGCTCATTCTCCGGGATGCAGAGGAGCCCCCAGCATGGCCCCGTTTCCAGGGCCTCCCGGGCATCTCATCCCACCCTTCCTGGGGTTTGCAGTTGGCCGTGAGAGGCTGGAGCGCTTCGATGCAGTGGAGACCTGCCCGGGGTTTGCCTCTCCCGCACTTTCCTCTCCTCTCCTGAATCCCAGCCGCCCTCCTTGGGCAAGGGTGGGCATCGCTGCCTCCTGAGCACCCCATGAGGACAGCATCATGCCGGGAACCCCTGCCCAGAGAGAGCAGACACCTGGTCCTGGGGGTGGTGACAGGAGCAGGCGGGGGTTCGGGGCAGAGCGGGGCCCTGGGGAGGGCAGAGGCGTGGTCTGGCTGCTCAGGGGTCCCATGGTGACGAAGTGGGAGGGTGCACTGCCAGTGTCCGTGGGGGGATCAGGCCAGTGCAGAGGTTGGTCCTCCAGGAAGCAGACGCCAGGATGAACTGCGGAGGGCAAGGTGTTCTGGGGCTTGAGGGAGTAACCAATGTGGAAGGGACGCAGAGGGCCTGCCACACTGCGGTGCTGCCTGATGACAAGGTGGCTCACGGCCCCCCGGAGAGCTCTGGAGCCAGCATGGTCTGTGCGAGGGGCCCCACGTGGGTAGAAATGGCCAGACCTGCCCTGGCTTTGGCTGGGGTCGCCTGGAGAGGCGCATGACCCCTCTGAAGGAACAACCTCTCTCCTGGCGCCACAGAAGGTGTGGGCGGGGCAGGGGGGAGCCATGC
>CAUYSK010005676.1:0-14291 GCA_963575035.1 Avahi laniger | reverse complement strand
TCTCAGACATTAGCATGCATGAGAATCCCTAGAGGGCCTTTTTTTTTTTTTTTTTTTTTTTTTTGACAGAGTCTCACAGTGTTGCTCAGGCGAGAGTGCCGTGGCGTCAGCCTAGCTCACAGCAACCTCAAACTCCTGGGCTCAAGCGATCCTACTGCCTCAGCCTCCCGAGTAGCTGGGACTCCAGGCATACGCCACCATGCCCGGCAAATTTTTTCTATATATTTTTAGTTGTCCAATTAATTTCTTTCTAATTTTAGTAGAGACAGGGTGTCGCTCTTGCTCAGGCTGGTCTCGAACTGCTGAGCTCAAATAATCCGCCGGCCTCGGCCTCCCAGAGAGCTAGGATTACAGGCATGAGCCACTGCGCCCGGCCCCTAGAGGGCTTCTTAAAACACAGATTGCTGGGCTCTATCTCCGGTTTCTGATTCAGCATGTCTGGTGTGAGAAAGCACAAGAATTTGCATTTTTATCAAGTCGATGCTGATGCTGCTGGTCTAGGAGCACACCTTGAGCGCCACTAATGTAAGGTACAACAAAGAAAAATAGAGTGGGGAACAGAAAGTATGGGGTAGATGGTCACAATTTGAGGCCATGAAAGGCTCACTGATATGACATTTGAGCCAAGATCTGAAGGAGGTAAGGAAAAGAGTATTCCAAACGGGGGAGGGAGACAGCCAATGCAAAGGTCCTGAGGCAGGAGCATACCAGGCAGGGAGGCCAGTTTGACTGGAGTAGAGCAAGGAAGCGGAAGAAGTAATGAGATCATGAGGGGCCAGATCTTGTAAGGCCTGTGAGCCACCTTAAGGATTTGGACTTTCACTCTGAGACAGCAAGGGACTGGAAGGTTCTGAGGAAAGGCATGATACAAGTCAACTTGTTTTTTAACAGCATTCCTCTGGATGCTGTGCAGAGATCACATTACAGAGGGGACAGGGCAGAACAAGAGGACCTCTTAGGAGGCTACCATAATAATGCAGACAAGAGCAATGGTGCCTTGGATCAGGCTGACGGCAGGGGGCTGGTGAGCTGTGGTCTATGACAGGATCTCCTGACATCCTAGACAGGGTTCAGGGTGTGAGAAAAAGACAAGGACCAAGGAAAACCAAGATTTCTGGCCTATTCAATGGAAGAAAGGTCCTGCCATTAAAACAAGTGGGGAAGACTGTGAGGAGGACAGTGTGTTAGGAGGCAGAGGGGTCACAGAGTTCTTCTCTATCAAAGATAGACAATTTTTGGAGTTGAAAGGAAATTTGAGAGCCTAAGAACATCATTTCACAGGTGATACAAACCATGGCCAGCAAAGAACTTGACTGAGGGTGTCGAGTGAGTTAATGAGATAATCCTTGGAAGCGTACTCTGTATAATCAAGTGTTACTTTATATTCCATAGAATATAAATACAGGTTGACATTATTTAAATTTCCTAAAACTCTATAATCAATGTATGATATACATAGTAACTTACAAAAATGTTACTGACCAAAAAACCATTCCTATTGATAATACATATTTAAGATTTATCCCCGGGACAGTCTATCAAATTAGCCCTAATATAGCTAACTGAACTATTCCAGGTATATGCATTTCCCTCCACACTTAAAAATTTTTTTAATTAAATTTTTAAAGTTAACTGCGTAACGTCTGTTTCTCCTGAACTCTAAACTGCATGACAGTGGACACGATGTCCCTGTTGCTTACCACTGTGTCAGCTCAAAGGACCGTGCCTGGAACACAGCAAATGCTCAAAAAACAGCTGTCAACTAACCACTTCAGACACACTGAACCAAACACCTAATGTCACCTCTTCCCCAGGGAAGGAGCAGTCCACGACACACGGAGGTTCTGGGAAACAGAAAAATAAACGCAAAAATAATCAAACAAAGAACTGAGTTAAACTGCTCTGTGTTGAGTTTAAAAACTCTTGTTTTACCCTCACTAGTTTTTGGTAATATATGAAATTTAATTTAATAATGATATTGCGGGCCTTTAAAGGAAGAAAAAAAGGGGGAAGGAGGGAGACTGAGTCCCATCTGCCCCATGCCCCCGAGACACTCTTCCTTGAGCTCAGCCCTGCTGCCATGCAGCTAAACATGCACAGCTGAGGAAAAATTCCACCGGGGGGGGGCAGAGCAAAGCCATTCTCCTCCATTGGGTTCACCTGGTAAGACCTCCTTAAGTTGCTCAAACAACTGCTAGCAGCTGTTAAAGGATGGGAAGCTGCTTAAAACCTCCCCAAGTATTTCTCGCTGATGGCATACAGATGGAATGGAAAACTCAGTTTCCAGAATTGATTGCATTCTTGATTCCTACTGGAGGTTTCACCAAATGTTACCATTTGCCAAGATACCAAAACTCAGGGAGCCACATTAATTTATTTTCCTTATTTACTTAAGCCAAAAAATAATTCATACATGAGAATTTTGTCATAATTCATTAAACCATCATTCACATAATTATAAACTGTTCCTGAAACTCAAAAAAAAAATTGGGGTTCACTATAAAGCACTTTATACCCATCCTCCAGCCAAAGATTTTTAATTTGCATGTGTACTCTGTTTTCTGGGTGTATCCAATGTCTCGATTCATATTCTCTGCTTCACTCTTCCTTAGCTTTATTAATCATTTAACTGCTAGTTGGCCAAGGCAGAGCTTGCCCAAAATCAGAGGTGAAAAATGCTCATTAAAAACACTATTGTCAGCCTTTAAAATATGCAGTAGTATACATATCTAAATATTTAAAATATTTTCACCTCCCTCTGTTAAGCTGATATATTTTTACTTGAACATTCAGCTATGCCACACATCTGCACGCTCTGCTACCAACAGGCACGTGTACTTGCACAGCCTGCAGATGAGACAGGGTGCCTAACATGCCTCCAGTCAGACTGAACTGACCAAAAGTTTGTGAACACTCGCCATGTGTCAGCCCTGTCTGAGGATGTCGAGATGAACAATGCAAGAGTTTCTACCTCTGGGGAGTATACAGCTTAGAGGTCAGAGGGGAAGGGAGAAGCCCAGTTTCAGTAGTGCCCAATAGGCTAGCTAGGGTAGGCACAGGGAACCTGCAAACCACCAGGGTGAGGCAGTAGAGGAAGGAACTGAAAAGGTTTCTCAAGGAAAGAATGTCCTGTATCGAGTCTTGAGAGATAAGACATTATCCAGGTAAAAAAAAAAGGGGGGGGGGGACCGTAAACAAGAATTTATAAGAATTTCAAATCTCAGCAGAAAACACTCGGGGACAAGAC
Source organism: Avahi laniger (assembly GCA_963575035.1). Taxonomy (NCBI): domain Eukaryota; kingdom Metazoa; phylum Chordata; class Mammalia; order Primates; family Indriidae; genus Avahi; species Avahi laniger. The sequence continues at coordinate 11,044 of CAUYSK010005676.1, read as the reverse complement.
TGGAAAAACAGGCAGGTCCTTCATACGCCATTATTAGGGAGCTGGGGCTTTATTCCATTAACAACAGTTTTATGCTGTTGGCCAGGTCTGCGTTGCAGATTCTTCGCTTTGGTGATTTGGGGGAAATTCATGGGGCACAGAAAGAGGAAGAGCAAAGCAACACTGGTCAGATGGAGCATGTGGAGCCTTGCCTCCTCGTGGCCTCGCAACACCCTTTAGGTATTACTAAAGGGCACCACCCCCAGTTCAATACAAAAGCAGTAAGAGTTAACTAATCCTAAAAGGGAATGTGTTTTAACTCCTTTAATGTTGTAGTATATTCTCATTACACAGATGTGCAACGTGAAATAACTTAGTCACATGGCTAGAAGGAGCCACGCCAGGATGTGAACCATGGCTGTCTAGTGTCGGAGCCCATGCTCTGGGCCAAAGTGCTCAGAAATGTGAAGCTATCTATCATCACTTCCTAATTCAGACCCCTCAGGGGCTTTCAGAGCTTCCCCATAATCATTGGAGGCTGCCTCCGGTGCTGCCTGGGTACCCCTATCACCTCGCAGTTGCCTCTCTTCCCCACAACACAAGAAATAACTCTTCAACATCCCTAACCCTCCCCATCAAAATGTACTTTTATCAGGGCCAAAAAGCACAGACAGAAAACAAAAGAACCTAGTAGCTATGGATATAAAAATGCAACCGCCTTCCTCTGGCCCCTTTAAGAATAATGTCTAAGTATTAGAAACAAGTTAAGTCTCCTTGCATGTTTTCCTGGCAGTTTCAGTCACGGGGTTTTCAGTGTTCAAGAGGCAGACTGAAGTTGAAAATGTATTCAAGGCTGATAAGGATATGACCTCCCCCTCCAGAACAATAGAGATGATACCCAAAGTCATACCAACATACCTTACATTGTGAAAAACCTAGGGCACAAGCTTGATTCAAATGGGCTCAGATACATCGCGACGGGAGTGATGGTACCTTCCTACAGTTTCAGGCCACCTTAGCTCTGTACAGATTTGATTTCTCTGTTATGAAAAACTAGGGATGGGAAATTCACATTCGTACACATCAGCACTGTCTTAGTCAATTCGAGCCACTGAAACAAAACACCTTAGATTGGCTGATTTATAAACAACAAAAACTTATTTATCTCAGTTCTGGAGGCTGGGAAGTCCAAGATCAAGGTGTCCACAGATTCACTATCTGGTAAGGACTCACTTTCTGGTCCATAATTGGTGCCTTCTGGCTGTGTCCTCAACATGGTAGCTGGGGCGAGGCAGCTTTCTGGGTCCTCTTTCACAAGGGCATAATTCCATTCATGAGGGCTTAGCCCTTGTGACCTTACCACCTCCCAAACACCTTGCACCTCTGAATACCATCACATTGGTGATAAAGTTTTACACATAAATGGGGGGAGGCCCACAAACATTCAGACCATCACACACACGCACCCCTAAAAGGCAAAGGTAAGCAAAAATGAGCATGAGATCTACCTTATATTAATATAATGTAGTACTATGCTTCTAGAAAGTTCTTCAGAAACCAAATGTTTTAAAAATCAGCATTTTTAACAGTACATTAAAGTAGTCACTATTTAAAAAAAAATTCTGAAATAAATGGACTTGCCCCACCCCAAAGTGACCTGTTCAATATGAATTTCTATTTGCTTAAAATAGTGTCTCTCATTAATTCCAGACAAACAGGCTTAGTCACTTGCCAGACGAAGCACCAAGCTCTTCCTGACAATACGACAGAGCATCGAATTGGAAAATAAAATGCTGTGCCGTGAGAAAAGCATGACTTTCACGTCGCTACTCATGCTCCTGCCACACAGTGTGGCAAAACCTACCACATTTACCAAGCCATCCTATCCCAGTTACACTACCAGGGAATCAAACACACAGTCTCTCTGAGCATAGAAGATACAATACAAAGAAAAGCATCTTTTTTTAAACCCTGAGTAGGTTCACTACATCAAATCTGAAGTTTTCCAGTCTGAAAAGAGAAGAGTGTCACTACTGAGCTTATTTCTACACCAAAGGCCACCTGAGATGATGGCTTCTCCTCGCCCCTGAAACCTTACCAGTGACACTATGTGTTTCAACTTGAAGAAGCAAGGAGGAAGAAGGCGCTGAACGTGTTCCCTGATCCCAAGTAGAATCGATTTATGCAGAGACGTAGAAGACCTAGTGGTTGCTATTGGTATTCCATCCAAAACCAAGGTCATTTAAAGCCAGATTTAGTGTCCTCCCTCTGAAAATCTCACAGACATGGGAGGACAGGTCCTGCAGTCAGACTGCCCGAATCTGAAGCCTGGCTCCACCACTTTTCTACGTGTGACCTGGGCAACTGACTTCCCCACGCTGTACCTTAGTTTCTTGCCTGTAAAATGGGTGTACCAGTACCCTCCCCGTAGGGTTATGGTGAGGACTGAATGAGTCAAAACGCACCCAGGACCTACGACCTGGCCTCACATATAGGAAGCACTCAGTAACATCAGTTACTGATTTTATATCCACGGTCAATAGAAGTATACACACTTCCCACAGAATTTGTACAGTAGTAAACAGAACCAAAAAATATTAGCCCATTCACCACACTTGTTAGCTGCGTAATAAAGCAAGGGTGTCTCATAGTCTAAAACAGGACCTTTAATCTCCCTTTTTCTGATAGAAAGTTCCGAGTAAGAAAATTTATATACATGGTAGAGTGATTTTTTTAAAAAATAAAAATTATGTTTTCTATTAGGATAACAAAAATGCCCTTTCTTAAAAACAATGCAATGCACATAATAATTCTCTCAAGGTAGGCAATACACATTACATTCAAAGAAATGAATGCAAACTAAACTTTTCCCCTGCTTAACTTTCAAACTACATAAACATACCAAAGGGAAAAGGGCAAAAACACGTGGGGTAAAAACAATGTATTATCTGTCCAAATAAAACAGGCAGCAACAAAAGGGGCAAACTCACTCCTGCTGTTGCTGTCTCTACTTTCAACTCTTCCACTCACCTCCCCTATCTCACCCACCAGACAAAGACACCAGCGAACAACCCAAAGACTCCTAGTTTTTGTTCAGACAGTGACCAACTGCCTGACCAAGAAAGTCAATCTCCTGTAAAATGAGGACAAAAGTAACATCTACCTGTTCCAAGGAGACATTAGAAATGCTTTAAGGCAATAACCTTATTTTATAGTTAAAATTTTAAAAATTGAAATCTTAAATACTGCATAAATTCAATGCTATACTCAGGTCAGAGAATATGGGGGAATTAAACGTGACTTTTGGAAAGCTATAGCTCCCGAGACACAGAAATGACACCATGCTCATTAAATGGCCATCACGCATCCAGGAAATGGCAATTCCAGCTCAGGTTATTACACAAGCCTGACGTCTGCACACACAGAAGGACACCAAGGAAGGCCCAAAGGCTGCAACACAAAGTCCTCTCCCTGTGCCAGGCACAGAAAGGCACAGCCCTTTACACAGCGATTCGTTTAATTCTCGCATCCCCCCCACGTGGGTGCTTTCTGCACAAACCCTCTGAACCCAGCAGCCCCCGCAGCAGCACAACCTCGTTCTGGGTCACACTCAACACCACCCACAGTGAGGAAAAAACCCAGAGGCCTGAGATGGAAAGAAAAAGTCAGGAAATCTTACCTCGGGGGACTCCTACTGGGAAAAAGAAAAGGACGATGTGTTCCAGAAGGCCCAGCGAAGGCTCAGATCATTTAATCTGACAAGGTTAATGGGATGAGGTGACCGGCAGAGCTTCCAGTCACGGAACCAGGCAGGGGAGGACGGCCTTCGCGTTTCAAAGGCAGTTCGCTGCTATTTTGACCCTCTTAGTGAAAAATCATCACTTCATCACAAAACAGCAAATGAGTGAGCTGCACTTCCTTATCTGCTTAGAGCAAGATTAATGGCAAGTTAGCTTCTAAATTCCATAATTTATAAGTATTACCTGTTCATAACTCATAAACCCTCTCAGAGCTGAACCTCTTGCAAGACAATTGGAGGTACACATGATCTCCAGTCAGTGCAAGGAAGCATCAGTGTGATCCTCTCAACTGTAGTAACAGTAGTAATAGTAACCATAGTAGTAGCAGCAGCAGCAGCCGTGGTAGAACAGCAATTAATGATAATATTTACTGCGTGCCTACTATGTGCCAGCCACTGTTAAGATCACTGGACATTGATTTCACAAAAAAAGATGAGGTGGGTTATATTTTTATCTTTCTTTAAGGGAACTGAGTCTAAAGAAGACTTGGTAACTCGCCCAAGGTCAAAAAGCTACTAAGTGGTGGCCTAAGAACCTCAACCAAGCCCACTGTTGACACCAGAGCCTGCCTCCTTAACAGTTAGACTACTTGGGGCTGGATGGTTTGAGATTTTTGCCCACAGATGTTTTCAGCTATTACTTGCTCAGCTGAAGTACTTTGCAAACTGTCCCTAGCCTGGGGGGTAAGGTCCACTCGTGAGGACAAGATATGCATACATAAGGCACTAACTTAGACGGCTCGTGAACAAAATTCAGTGTTAATGATGAGAGCCTCCAAAAGAGGGAGGGAGGGGATGGATGAATCAAGAACAGCCAAAGATTGATAATTATTGAAACCAAGGTGATGGGTACAAGAGAGATCATCCTACTCTTCCCTGTAATGACAGGGACAGGCCAGTACAGGGAAGGACTGTCCAGCCAAAAATGCCAAAAGCATCCCTCCAAGAAATGGTGATGCCTAAAAGGATTGCTGAGACAGACTTTCACGGACATGGATAAAACGAGAGTGAATATGGACATGGCTAGATTTTATCGCAGGCCTTTCAGGTTACTCTGGGGCCAATAACAAAATGAGAAGCTCTGAGCATGGAAGGCGCTCACCTGATGTGCTCATGCAATAGACATTCACTGCATCACCTGTCTACCAACTGCCAAGAACAGCCCTGTTGGGTCAGATTTAAGAACATAATAAGACCCAGATTTTAAGGGCTTGCAATTCTTTCAGCTACCTCTTCATTAGTTTTTATTTAGTATGTACAATGTTTTAAACTTTCAAACTCATCAAAAAGCTTTTTCAAAAGTGCTTTTCCTGCAGTTATATCAATATTTCTATTATTCGATCTGAAAGGCAGAAAATATAACAAAATTAAAAATAAAATTGTTCTTTAGCAAAAGGCTATGTACTGAAATAGCATTTTTTACAGCATGATCTGATGAAGATGTATCAAAGCAACAGGAAAACATGTTGTCATTCAGACCCAAACATTCTGTAAATATATGCCATGTAAAACAGGGCAGTCCAGATACATTCTTAAAAGAGATTACATGCATTTATTCATTTCTCAGGAACGATTCTACACTCCTTGAGACTGTAACACTTCCATAAACAAGAATTTTTATCTTTATTGGCTTTACCTGCTATTTGTACTGAACCATCCTCACCCAGAAGAATATTACCAGCTTTCAAATCCCTATTAGAAAAAAGAAATACAGAATAAATTGTGGAGTATAGACGTTATAGTTTATTGATTCACTCGGGAAGATTTTAAAATATGACATACAATGCAGCCCTTTGACATAATTATTTTATAAATATTAATATAAATTTTAAAATTTACAAGGATACACTGTCATTTTATAGTTTACTCCTGGGGGACAGTTAGGATTTTAGGAACAAATATTTTCTGTGACATCATTATCCATATTTAATTGAATCACTCATGAGTAGACTCTATTTTATGCTTTAGAGTTAGAGACTGTCCGTAAACTCACAATACTGTCATTTCATCAAGTATTAAAGCCCAGTCTATGTACAGCTGTTCTACTTCCACTTAAGTTTGTCTGTGGTGCAACTGCACATTAATTCTATCTCCTTCTAAAAAATGAATTTTATCAGTCTCTCCTCTGGCGAGATACTGATTGTAAATACTCATTATAATATTATATATTATGCTTCTTTACTATAGAAGCTATGCAGAGTAATCTCAACACAATTTGCAATTTATAGGTTTGATTTTTAAAGTAATATTTTTTCTGATTATTGAAAACTATAGTAAATATTAAATATACAGCTCACTTATAGTTTGGAGTAGGGGGATTACATTATTAGTATTACCGGTAAGTGGTTATTTACTTGCAACAGTTGCAAAAATTCCTAAGAGTCCAAGCAGCACTAACTCATTTGAAACATCAAGCACTCACATTCTATGCTGTTTGCCTATTTAAAGAATTAGCATTTTATGTCTACAAAAAAAGATGAAATTAGTGCCCCCTCCTTCCTTCTCACTACCATGTCAAAAATAATTAACATATTACAATGTTTGGAACAGGACTGCCTGTCTCAGAAAGCTACAGATGCTATCCAGTTCAACTAAGCACACTTTAAGAGTAGTTACGTTAACTAATTTTTTTAATGAGTCCACATAGTACCTTTTATATTCTACTCTTATTTCAGTGAAAGCAAATAAACTGATCCCAAGGATACCAATATAATTCATCAAAATTTATCATCTCATTTCTTTCTTAAGTCCTTTTATCTCATCTATTTAGCCTGTCTAAGTTACAAGTAACGTCAATACCTACTTGCTGCATGTGTTTCCTTAACATTCTTTACAAACAAGGGCTAAAGACATGAATAGACGAATGTAAACATCTCTGCAGATGTCATACCTGTGAATCTGACCATTTCTGTGTAGGTAGTCTAAGCCTTCCAAAACCTCTTTAAGAATTGTTGCTATTATTGCCTCTTCCAGAACTCCATTCTTATGTTCTCCTCGGTTGACAATGTATTTTATGATATCCAACATGGAACCTAAGCAGACAGACAAAAGAATCGGAAAAGTAATTTTATAAACACCTTCATTACCTTTTCAGAATAAGAGTCCACTATTTAGGGAAAATTAAATGGGAATATCAACACATTGGGTTTTGCTTGTTTAGTTAATGCAAGTATTCCCAAGGCGTACAAACAACTGAACGGCAGCCCCATGACCAGAAACAATAAATCTGGGTTTGCAAGAGCACTTTCAGCGTGAACTTAGTGAGGAGGATTCTGGATCAGGAACCAGAAGATTGTAAATGGCCACTGCATGGTTAGTCCCTTTTCCCTACAGATATAATTGGCTACAGACTTCAAAGAGGGTTCAAGAGATCTGACTGACTAAGAAAGGGGTGGGAGGCCAGGAAAAAGGCAGCAGTGACCTGCTGAGAGAAAGGACCACGGCTCTTCCTGATCACCTAAATCCCAGGTGGGAGGGGAAAAGAAGTATGTTGCCTCTAAACCTCTGCTTATAACAGAAGATTCCTTCCTGCGACATTACACAATCTTTATTTTCATTTACACAATCTTTATTTTCATTTACCTGATGCTTGATGTACTGACATTTACAATAAAGAAGTAATACCTAGTACTCTGTTACTATTAATATGTTCGGAGTGGTATCCTTGGCACTGTGAATTCATGTTTCAACACATATTAATTAATATTCCAAACCTCTGGGTCATTTTAAAAGCCATAATTACCCGGGGGTTCAACATTTCTGAAGAGTTAACAAACAGCTTACCTCAGGACCTGAATTTGGCTCTAGGCTCTTTATAACTAACTAAGAGGATTGAGTTTCCCTGGCAGATATTACACACCAGACCAGCGGCCTGCCCCTCACTGAGAGAGCCAGTGTGACGAAATAAAATAGAAGAAAACAAATGCATATTTTCCCCCTCAGAGAGAAACAAAATCAGTTTATTCACTGGCTCTTGGATTTTTGTGTCATTTAAAAGATGCTAATTCCAAAAACATTTCATAGGGATACACCATACCGGGCATGAATGCTTTTCTGGCTTGCTAAAAGAAAAGTGAACAAGAACCCACATCTGCCCACATTCTCCTGTGGAAACCTGTTCAAAACCTGTTTCTCTTACCTAAAGCCCAGAGAGACTAAATTGGACTCTTTTAAAAAGTCAGTGAAATTTTCTATCAGATTCTCCTCAGAAAAAAGGAGGTTAATTAAGGTAAAATCTTCAGCTTGACCAGAGTAGTATTTGGGACTATCGAGGGGTCTCAGGTCACCAGAATTTCTCATTTCCTCAGAGCTGGTGGAAAATCCACTAAGACAATCTTGTTGGCAAAGCAAAACTCTCTGCAGAACCAATGGGCAGTCCAACCTGGGCAGGCTTCCTTTTTCTTTTATTCTTTCCTTTTTTCCTTTCCTTTTTAATTAAAAACTAAAGTAGGCACTCAAGGAAACAATGACTAACAGGATTGAGTAAGATTGGGAACAGAACAGAACTAAGTTCTCCCAGGCTCCCTACTGAGACCTACACAAGCAGACCCAAGCCAATTACGATGTCTTCGTCATCTCATTTTGGGGCCTTTACTTAAACTAAGAGAGTTTCTTTAAAAAAAAAAAAAAAAAAAAAAAAATTTCAAGATGTGTTCCTAGATTCAGCCTTTGCTGGAACTGGGTCTGCAGACTAAAATGAGCTCTATCATACAAATTCTGCCCGTTTTGGCTTTGTCCATTCAAAGCAAAATGCTCTCCTCTGCTTCTAAATCATACTTCATGTTTCATAAAGACACACGGGGAGTAATGCTCTAGAAAGAGAACATGCTAGAGATGTGGGTATGCCAGATGTCACTAAGGAAGTCACTCAGGCTTTCCAAGTGCCCCGGTCTGTAGAATGAAGGTAAAAACACGTGCAGCATAGCACCATTTTTAAGTCAACAGGTTCTAGAGTCACAAAGTCCCGCACCAACGTTTACTACGTGTGTGGCGTTGGGCAAGTTGCTAAACTCCCTTTAGCTTTGGTGTAATTTGTGAAAAACAAGGATGGCGACACAGGCCATTCAGGGATGGGGTCAAGATTAAATGAGATAAGGTCAGTAAATTGCATTGGATGGGATCTAGCCACAGAGTAAATGTTCAATAAAGGTAACAGTTATCATTATCATTCCCTTTCTGAGAGTGATGAAAAGAAATAAAATACAGGCATGTGAAAGTGCCTTATAAATTAAATTGCATAACTTCAGGGATCTAAGGCTATGGAGAGGAAGTTACTTTTCCTTCCCAAATGCAAAAATAAGATGAGAATAGTGCCACTTCTGGCCGGGTGCGGTGGCTCACGCCTGTAATCCTAGCATTCTGGGAGTCCGAGGCGGGAGGATCACCTGAGCCCAGAAGCCTGAGGTTGCTGTGAGCTAGGCTAACGCCATGGCACTCTACTCAGGGCGACAGAGTGAAGCTCGGTCTCAAAAAAAGAAAGCTCTCTGAAGATCAACGCTAAGAAATCTGGACTTCATCCTCTAGGCAATGATAAACCAAACAAACCCTCAAACACAGGAACAAGGTGATCAAATCTAAAATCTTATTCGATATGCTGGCTCCAACAAAAGGCAGAAAAAAAAAGAAAAACAAGCAAAAAACAACAATAAAACCCACTTACCTCCACTTAGTAACTTCATGACCAGCCAAAGTTCATCTTTTACCACAAAAGAGGTGTAATAGGTCACTACGTTGGGATGGCTGCACTGACTCATGGCTTGAATTTCTTTCTATAGAAAAAGCAGAACATGACATAGTACCACAGGGGGAAAAGTGGGAAGCAAAACACAAGTGAATCACAGCTGAGCACCTGGGTAACTTCCTGTTCCAGAGCTTACCCCGGGGGCGGCCTAAGCCATTCCTTCAAAGAAGTTACATAAGGACTAACTTTCTCACCCTCATTATCAAGTCTCTAGAATTAGAAAGTTCTCCACAGGAGATCATGGAGGCCTGTGGACCAGCCATGGGACAGAAGAACTCCAGATCACTGCAGCACCCGGCTGAACCCCCACTCTGCCAGCAGAGAGCCCTGCCATGTGGGACTCAGTGCCTCCCTGAAATGAAGGCTGGACAGCCAGATACAAGACTGGGTGAGTTATTAGGAGACCTGCATCCTGGTGCCAGCCTGAACTCTGGTGGATCTTAGCTCCTCCCTCAACCAAAAGGGGACAAGCAAACTATCTCTGTTTCTCAGGACTGCTGTGATCGGAAATGAGAAAATACATATGAAAATGCTTGAGTATCATTTCCCCAACTAGCTGCCATGGTAGATATTCCGCTAAGAAAAAAAGGTGAGGTGGGGGGAGTCGGGCAGGCAAAGTAAAATAAGCTTGGGAAACATCAGATACTATATCTCACTCTAAAAGAGTCACAGGGAATGTCAGTACTGTCAAAGGCTCTGGGAAGTCCTGCAGTAGATAAACTCTCCTAGTTTAATCCATATTAGCAAAGCAGGAAAATAATGCCTTGTGGGTCACATTTTACAAACGCTACTATAGAAAAAACAAGTTGTATATAAAGATACAAAATAACAAAGCTTTGAAATAAGACAAATGAAAACCTTCAATAAACCACATTTTTCTGCAATACTCAAGTTCATATTGGTTTTGGTTTGTTGTTTCAAGTTATTGCCAGATGACTACCATAAAGCTTTGGTCTAATGCAACCTTCAGTCAAAGAGGAACCAGACCAGCATAACTCACTTTCAAGATGCTATTCGAAAATCACAAGAATAATCTAAGTCATCAAAGAAACCTCATTTTTTCTATTAAATATTTATGATGAAAGAAGAGTGTATTTTTGCATCCTCTAAATAAATTCACTAATACTGAGCAGAACATTTCAATTTGGGCTATCTTTGCATATCCAGTACTACTCAATCCTCAAATTACCAAGATGACCCTATATGTCCAATAATTTGGCCAAAATGCTGTAACATGTAACACATATACATTCCTTAATACATGCTTTTACCAAGGATAAACTCCTAAGAAATTCACTAATTTTTCTATTTTCTTTATATATACATGTTCCCTTCATCATGCCCCTCATCCATTTAACTGATTACAGGTTTTCTAAATCTGACACTTTTCTTTTTTTTTTTTTTTTTTTTGACAGAGTCTCAATGTGTTTCCCTGGCAATAGTGCCATGGCGTAAGCCTAGATCACAGCAACCACAAACAACTGGGCTCAAGCGATCCTCCAGCCTCAGCCTCCCGATTAGATGGG
>CAUYSK010005673.1:0-34323 GCA_963575035.1 Avahi laniger | reverse complement strand
TCAGGCTGTTATGTGAGCAATGGTAAGCGGCTGTAAATACAGATGAAGCCACACTTGCCTGCCGCAATTCACCTCCTGCTGTGCACAGCCCCCACTCCTATGTTTCATGTAAGACAATTTTTCTCCTGGGGGGGGTGGGGTAACAGGCCACGGACCAGTATTGTTTCATGGCCTGGGGGTTGGGAACCACAGTCCTAACAGACAGAGGTCAAACACTGAATGATAGGATAGCTCTTCAGAATTGCTGATGAAGCCAGAGGAAGCTTTTTATCTATTGGTATAAACATTTGAAGCCAAAAATGTTATGTGACTTTCCCAAAATCACACAACTTTCAGGTGACAGAGCCAGGGCTGTAACCTGGGTCTCTATCTTGGGGGGAAGGAAAGCTGGATGTGCCCTGAGATGTCCAGTGAAGACTTCTGTACTTATCAGGGTTTGCTAAATTATGCTGTAATAACAAAAAATCTCCAGACCTTATTGGCTTATAGCAACAACAGCTTCAGTGTCACTCATGTTGAGAGCTGCAGTGGACACAGTGGCTCTACTCCTTACACCTTCTTATCCTGGGACACCTGCTGGAGAAGCATCCTGTAGCTGGAGTATTCTCTTCTCTTGGTAAAGGGAAAACAAGAGGCAGAGCTAAGCCATGAAACTGCTCTCAGAGCTGCTAGACGTGGCTTCTGTTCTACCCATTCACATTCCGTTGGCCAAAGCAAGTCACGTGGCCAAGCCTGGAAGTGGAGCAAGGAAGCACCCCAACAGCCACAGGTCAATGAAAGAGAGTGTGTAACCCTCCTACGGGGAAGGGAGTAGATGGGAACACTGACACAGTCAACCATAGCTTCTAGAAGGCAAAGGAGTAGTTGTTTGCCATCTGTAAGCCTTAGACGGCTGGCAGACATTCCTTCCCTTAACAGATGTTTATTAAATATCCACATATACCCTACAAGGTGCCCACGAGCAAAAGTAAGTGTGGGGTTTATAGTTGAGAGAGAAAGACTGAGATTAATGCTAGAAACACATAAACAGTGGTGAAATTCTGTCAACTGCCACAGAGGAGAGGCGTGTGGGAATCATTTGTGTATAGGGGGCTATAGGAACTAGTCGTGGAGCTTAGAGAAGCCCAGAACCATGAGCACCAACCCAGAGAGAGAACCTGGCTTCCTGGGGCCCATCGTGATGCACACCTGATCTGGGGGCAGTAGCCAGGTGCCCATGAAGCTGTCTGACAAAAGTGTACAGGAGTAACCACCCCCACAGGGGGGCAGGAGGCATCTTGGGCTTTCCTGGGGGTGTGACCTCTGGATGGAGGGTAGAGATGGAGAAGGCTAAGGATCTCAAGAGGTGACTGCTAGATGCAGCAACAATAACGACGGGGGAGGATAAGAAGAATTTTGTTTCCCTTTGCTACCCAGGAGCTGCCTGTCTCTGGCTAGGTGCCAGTTTTCTCATCTGTCAAGTGGGTGTAATGATGCGCATCTGACTCATGTGGCTATTGTTGGGGTAGAGGAAATGGAGTAATGACTCCCTCCAAAGACATCTGTATCCTCATCCCCAGAACCTATGAATATGACCTTCCCTGGCAAAGGGGACTTTGCAGGTATGATTAACTTAAAGATCTTCAAATGGGAAGATTGCCCTGGGGGGCACAGTGTAGTCACAAGGGACCTTAGAAGAGGGAGACAGGAGGTCAGAGTCGGAGAAGGAGATGTGACGCAGAGCGGAGGCCAGAGTGATTTGAGGAAGGGACCACGAGGCAGAATGCGGCAGCCTTCAGAAGCTAGACAGAGCCAGGTACCCCCGGGAGGAATGAGGCCCTGCCAGCACCTCGATTTTAGTCCTCTAGCGCTATATCATAATAAATTTCTGTCGTCTCAATCCATGACATTTGTAGTCATTTGTTACATCAACAATGGAAAACTAATACACAGGATAATATAAGATCGTTGGCGTACAAGTTCTTTGCAAAATGAAAAGCGCATCTTGATGGAAATCAGAAGTGCTCATGTGGTTCAGAGGCAAGTGGGGACAGGCAGCTGCTGCTATGTGGACGCCACGTCCCTGCAGACCACCATGCCTATCCATTTTGGACCCTCTGTAGGTTGTAAGACTTCCAAGGAGCTAAATGCTGAAAACTCTTCCTGCAGCGGCCGAGGCCTCCACGCCTTCCCAGCAGGGGAGAGCAGGCAGCAGAGCCAAAGTGTCCCTCCACTTTCCCCAGCTCTGGAGCCTTTGGCCTCATCCGATGATTCTCAACCCCAGTGTCACATCAGAATCCCCTGGAGTGCTTTCGACATCTTTCAGTCACTGGGATCCGCTCTAGAGATTCGGATTCACTGGGTTTGTGGTGTGGCCCAGTCATCAGCGTTTTTCAAACACGGTCCCAGGAGCATCCAGTGTGCAGCCAGAGCTGGGAGCGGTTGGCCAAGAGGGCCCACCGTGGGGGCTGCGGGAGAGTCGTCCCTCCTCACTCGCAGCCTCGCTGGTGTCCGATTTCTTCCAGCCCCTGCAGCCTGGCTGGCGTCAGCTTTGCCCACTAAGCCGGCTCCTCCCAGACAGGCAGGCTCAACCATAAATTTTAATTCAAAACTTTGCTTTTTTATTATTTTCAAATGCTCAAGGCCCTAAACATGATGAGAAGTTTTTTTCTCACGCTGTGACCCACAGATCGGCCAAGGAAGAGAGCTTCTCTGCAAGGTCCCCATTAGGGTGCATCGTATTTCAGCAGCCCCAAGATCTGACCTGCATCTCCCCTACACACACACACACACACACACACACACACACGCATGCACGCGCACACACTATTAAACTGGTTGTTCTTTGCATCTGTAGATACTGCTCTAATCCAAATACGAGGCCTGTGACTTTGCTCTGTTGAACTCTCTGTGTGGCACCTCCGTCTCTGGGGCTGAATGGAGAGAAAACCAAGATAATCGTGGCTAATGTACACGCTGACAGGTACGGGCGCATGACTCCACCTGCCCAGGCCACCTCCTCGATGAAACACGCGTAACATGTCGCAGCATGAATGGCGCCGCTCGGCAGCCTGAGCTCACCTGCATTCCTGGGTCGCTTTGTTTCCTGATTGCGCGCCTGAAGCCCGTGTGCCCAAGAGGGCCTGAGCCCTTTCTGGCCGGCCCCCTGCCTGCAATATCCGAACACCTTGCTTAGCTGGAGAGAATTTCTGGTTTCACTCCCGCCCTGTCCTCTGTGGCCTGAGCCTCGGAGTGGACAGATCCATTCTTCAGGGCACATTGCTCCAGGCAGTGGCCACTCTTTGTCCAGGGAGCCTCAGGATGTCACGCCTGGCTCTGGCGATCTAGAGAAATCTGATTTGGTGGGTCTGGGCTGGGGCCTGAGACTCCGCCTTTCTGACAAGCTCCCAGCAATGCCGAGGCTGCCGGACCCTGGAGCACACCTTGGGTGGCTAAGCCTGTGGGGTTCCAGCTGGCTCTGGGTCTAAACCCAGACGCAACTGGGGCCTCCATGGAAACCTCCCTGGTTTGTAGACAGAAAAGCTGCAAAGGGAGCCCATGGGGTACACTGGAAGGACAGCACAGCAGGGTGGCCCATTCATGGCTGAGTTGTCCTCCCGTGTACCCCATGGTCTCTCCCTGGGATCACAGTCATCTCTAGAGCCCCAGCCCCTGCCTCCAATTCCCCACACTCTTTCAGGCCCGGGACACCTGTGCCATTATTGGAGGCGCAACCGGGCAGTCACCTCCTCCGTGTGGTCTCCCCACTTTCAGCTAGAATTAATGGCACATTCCCCAGGCCCCTCCACACCCTGTACATTGCCCCTGCATGAAGCTTTCCTTGTAAGGTAATTGTCTCCCCTGCCAGCCTCTGATGGCCTCGAATATAGCACCTGCCAGGCACGTGGCACATGTCAATGCCTGTTTAAAATATAAATGCAGCCCCCTTCTACCCTCTGGCTTCCCCCTGTGCGTGGAAGCAATGTTTCCCTAACATAACAATGTAACAAATGCAGCAAGTTCAGGGCCGAAGGAAGCACAAAGGGCTCATCCTGGTGAAGGCGAACAAGCAGGCAGGGACAGATGGGGTCTCTCTCCCCCTTAATCTTCTTTCCTAAAGACCAGAGCCCCATGTCTGCAAGGCTGGCCTCCCCGTTCACGGGTCACTTGGCTTCCTCACCAGGTCCTGACCATGAACCTGGCAGGTGCAGGGAAATCCGGGTGTGAGCGCTGGAATCTCTTTGACAAGGAAGTTTATCCTGGAGCCACAGGGCAGGTTCGGTCCGGGGCATCTCTAACGCCACCCGGGCAGTGGTCTCTCAGTGCTTATGTGTGTGGCTGGACAGAGGCGTGTTTCTTCCCTCTCTCTGGGGCTTCTTGACGGGGGGCTGGTCTATGTTAAGAGATTTGTGGGCCTCAGGAGCTCGGTTTTGGGGAACCCACTCCCTGTTATATCAAACAGATTAAAATATGTCCCTAAGTAGCATTAGAACACATTTTTATGTAACAATTGAAGCAGGGTGATGGTTGGCTTTTAGATGTGATACTATGTTTTGGAGATGTTAATTCAACATTATAGCAATTTTGTTTTTTTCACTCCCCATCGCGGAGGGAGAGGGTGTGGCTTGAACCCTCCTGCAGGGCCCTGGGTCCCATAAGCCTGTGCAGACCTGCCCGGCCGGGGTGGGCGCCAGGAGCAGGGAGGCAGCGCTGATCTTTGCTCCCGGTGTCGTGGACAGGCGTCAGTGCCCAGGTAATGGCCTCTCTTTTGCCTTAAGAGTCTTCCTCCAACCTTCCTTCTCTCCAGGAGAGAGGGGAGTGAATTCCCTCTAGGGTAGAATAATTTACTTCAAGCCAGAAACTCATTGACAGCCCAAACCATAAGCCACCGGGAAGTCTCAAGGACCAAGAAATCAGTTTACAGGTTTGCACTTTTCCTTGAGAGGGGCCCTCCAGGTGTGACTGTCGTTTCTTCTTATTGATGTTGCACAATCCCGAAGCCCTTTCTAGGGTCCCTGGCTTGTGCTTAGATGGATGCCCCAGCTGACCAGGGCGGCTCCTGCCCGAGGGCCATACCCCTCCCTCTACTGGTACCGCCAGTGTGGGGGACAGATCACTTTAGCCCCGGGTGCCTTCAATGCCCCAGACCCAGCTCTGCCAGACGCCCCCGGAAACACACCTGCAGCCCGCAGCCTCCTGACCTGGGCTGGGCCGAGCAGGTGCAGGCCCTGCAGCCGCCGCTCCGCATTCCAAGGTGCGCTTCACCTCTGGGCCAGTCCAGGCAGGCAGCAACCCCCAGCCAGCTCCGGATGCGCGGCAGAGGCAGGGAGAGGGCTCAGGCCTCTGCGTCTCCTGTCTCCTCAGCTGGGCCTAATTGCAGCCTGGCTGTGAGCGTCAGGAGAGACCGAGGAGAGCATGCTAACAAGCCCAGAGGCCCCTGCTCTGAATTCTTTGGCAGCCAGGACTCCGGCATAGAGCGTGAGGCCGGGCCATGGAGGCAGTGCAGGGCCGGGAGCTAATTAAGCTGTAAGCCTTCCCCAGAGCCCCAGTTCATTTGTAATTATGCTCTCTGATCTCAGAATCGCCTTGAGCGCTCGGGAGAGCTGGGAGGAAAAGGGGGCGGGAGGAGGATGATTGAGAAGTCGATCGGGGCTTTTAGAATGAATTTTCATGAAACTGACATTTACACCATTCTTGGAGAATCTGACTCCATGAAAAGAACCATGACCCGTGCCTAATTCTGCCACGTGATTCCAGGAGCTCCAATCCACCGGCCCCAGGGGGTGCTGCCTTATTCTATGTAGATCAGGGGACCCCCTGCATGGTGTGATTTTGGAAGGTCTCCCCTGCTCCTGCCCACAGACATGCCTCCCGGCTAAGCTCATTGATGCTGAAATTGCGTTGTGCTTTGGTCCTCGGACTCTGCTTGGGCACCGCACAAATCCAGATGCTGGATTTTGCCATGACGGACACACACCTCAGCGGGCAGGAGTATGACCCAGTCTCCAGAATGGGAGACTGAATGCCAAATCCCCAACCTGCAAACTTTTAAGTCCACAAATCAAAACATGGCTTAATTTTTAGACATAATTTTTCAAATGGGCAACCCGAGGGTCAGAAAGGATTAGTGACTTAGTCAAGGTCATGTGGGCAGATGTGGCAGAGTGGCACCTGCATTCAAGCGCTCTGGACACCCATCTAGCATCCTCTGCAGTTTTTAAGTAGTGGAGTAAAACAAAAAAGCTGAGAAGTTGAGGATTTGTGAAGCCTCATACTAGAGGGGCTGGCATTAGGGAAGGTGCCATGCAGAAAGGGTTGGAACCTGAACTCAGTCCCCGTTATCACCTTTGGTCATTTTTTGATTTGTTGACTGTTAGAAAAATACAGGTTGGGGCTAGAGCAATGCTCCCAAGGATAAATTACAACCAGAAACTCTCACGCGGATGAGCTGACATCTGTTACACTCATCTTCCTGCAGCAACGGACCCTGCTGACAACTGAGTCCATTCTGGGCAGAGCACGCTCTCTCCCAGAAACCCTGTTCCCCCGACAGCCCAGCATCACTGAATAGCAGCAGCTCATCTTTGCTCAGGCTTTGAGGAAAACCAGATAATACCAGGCTCAGCCCAATTTAGGCGGTGGCTATTTCTTTTAAAAACAGAGGAGACAGACAAAATTCTTGCCTGAGTCTGTTAGTCCCGTCCCTGCGGCCAAGCCCCAGGAATTCTGCTCTGGCTGGAAAGACTCAGATCTCAGCACTTTTCTGAGCAATGGGGACTTGGGCCAGAGTCTCCACCTCTGGTTCTTGTTCCCAGAATGGCAGCAAGATGTGTTGAAGCGAGCTGGCCCTCGAGGGCCTTCCGAATCTGTGGAATGAGGCTGGGGAATCTTGAGACTTTTTCTGTTTTTATTATGAATTGTGAAATATAAACAACTATTGTTTTGTTGAATTGTGAAAAAAATTCAAGAGGTAAAGAACTTAACCTGGCTGGCATAAACACCTTAAAAATGCTCATTATAAAAATAATACATTTCTAATTATACAGGTAGCCCTCTCATTGTAAATAAATTTAGAAAGCACTGAAAAGTACAAAGAACAAAATTAAATTCATCTATAATCCAAACTCCTAGACAAAGTAACTTATTGATATATATCCTTCCAGAATTTTTTCTGTTCAGAAATTGAGTATATCTAGATCATAAACTGAATATGCCTATATCATACATCGTAAGTGAAATATATTTATTCACAAAATGGGACTGTGGTATGTATTATTTGACTGTATTTTCACTTTATAACATTTCATAAACTTTTCATATTAATAAATATTCATCAATGCATTAGTTTTCATGATTACATAGTATTCCATTATATTATAAACAACTCTTCAATGAGCGTCCTAGTACGTTATCATTCACTCATTTGCCTGACAATTTTCTCTGGATAAGTATCAGAAGTTGAACTCTCAGTGTCAGTGGTGTTTTGTGCGTACAGCCCAACTCTCCTCCAGAATGAGCACACCAGTTTTCATCCTGAGATCTTTTCTGATACAAACAGTACAGTCGATCCTCAGTGTTCACGGATTCTGTGTTTGCAAATTCATCTACCTAACAAAATTAATTTGCAACCCCAAAGTCAAGACTTGCAGCACTCTCACGGTGATTTGAAGACAAGCACAGAGCAGTGAAAGCTTTGAGTCGCCCGTTCTGCACAGTGCTAGCTGAGGTTGAACGAGACGACCCTCTGCCTTCCTGGTGCAGCACTATAAACAAGTGTCCTTTTCATGCTCTATTCAGTGCCATATTTTTTGCATTTTTGTGTTCTTTATTGGTGACTTTGCAGTTTAAAGTGGCCCCCAAGCACAGTGCTGAAGTGCTGTTTGGTGTTCCCAAGAGCAAGAAGGCTCTGATGCGCCTTATGAACAAAATTTGTATGTTAGACAAGCTTGGTTCAGGCCTAAGTCATAATGCTGTGGGCCGTGAGTTCAATGTCAATGAATCAACAGTATGTTAAATAAGGTGTCTTTAAACAGAAATGCACATAAAACAAGGTTATGTATTGATCCGTTGACAAAAAGTTTGTGATCAGAGACTCTCAGGAACCAGACCCTGTGCTTCCCCCAGGAGCAATGGTTCGGGCTGTGCTAATTCCGTGTTTACAGTGACTGTGTGGAACATAACCGCCACGCAGCATGAGAATTGACTGTGTATGTCTTAGGTGTGTGAGTCTTTCACACTCCGGAAGTCCTGCCTATGGATTACAGACCTCCTCTGTTCATACACATGCTATCCAAAAAGCTTTCCAGAAAGTCTCCATGGCAAATGAGTGGGGAAAAAGTCAGAGACTGTTATACAATTTGGAACCTAGTTCAGCATAATGAATTTCTCTGTCACTTTTTTCATCCCTGCCCTTGGCTGGGTTCCTCACAGTCATTTCTCTGAGGCACAAGCACCCAGCTCACATGTCCCGTCACAAGGAAGCAAACACCAAACGGCAACGTGGACCTTCACCACGTACTTGCCTTGAAGACCACTGATACCACTGGGAAAAGTGGTGGTGACATGGCGTGGAAAATCGTATTTCCAAACCAAAAAGTAGAAAACAAGGATGTTATCTGATTGAAAAATGAATTTATGTGGAAGAAGAAGAATATTTGCAGAAGAATAATATCTTGTGACACATGGAAATTATACAAAGTTCAAATTTTTGTGTCCACAAACAATTTTGTTGGAACACAGCCACACCCATTTGTTACCAATTGTCTGTGGCTGATTTTCCAACATTATGGTAGAGTTGAGTAGAGTTGCAACATACAGCCCAGCAAAGCCTGTGATATTTACTCTCTAGCTCTTCACAAAGTTTGTTGATCCTTGATCTGGAAGTATGAAAGGATACTTGGTCACAATATAAAGTGTATTAACGTATGCAAAAATTCTTTTGTTTAGAATAGTGGTCCTCAAACAATTTGGTCTCTGAACATTTTTTGAATCTTGAGAATTTTTTAGGACCTGAAAGACCTTTTGTTCAATAGGGGTTATATCTATTGCTAGTTGCCCTGTTAGAAATTAAAACTATGAATTTCTAAAATATTTATTAAATCATTTAAAATAACATAATGAACCAGTTACACGTTAACGTAAATAATGCAGTTTTGTGAAAACAACTCTATTTTCCAAAACAAATATGTCAGCTGAAAAGGATGCAGTACAGAGACTACATTTATAAGTCTCCCTTGCATCTAGGTGTGGTCCTGAGACCATGCTCCAATAAGTGAGATGTACAGAATGAGCCCTTTGCCTCTAGTTTCTTTCTTCCTCCCTTCTGATAGCTGGAGTAAAGATCTGATGGCTGGAACTCCAGTTGCCATCTTGGGCTAAAGTGGAAGCCTCTTGAAGATGGTGGAGCAAGAAGCTAGAAGGAGACTTGGGACCCTGAAACCCTAGACAACATATCATTGCCTAGCTCTGATTTCTTTGGGAGTGAGAGGAATAAATATCTTTCTTTTTTTCTT
Source organism: Avahi laniger (assembly GCA_963575035.1). Classification (NCBI taxonomy): domain Eukaryota; kingdom Metazoa; phylum Chordata; class Mammalia; order Primates; family Indriidae; genus Avahi; species Avahi laniger. The sequence goes on along the minus strand of CAUYSK010005673.1, from coordinate 24,832 downwards.
AAGCCACTGCGTTATAGACTCAAATGATTGTGTCTTCCAAAATTCATATGTTGAAGCCCTAACTCCCAATGTAATGATACGTGGAGGTGGGTCTTTGGGAGGTAATTAGGTTTAGATGAGGTCATAAGGGTGGAGCTCCCATTATGAGATTAGTGTCATTTATAGGAGGAGGAAGAGAGACCAAACACTTTGTCTCCACTGTGTAAGGACAGGGAGAAGGCAGCCATCAGTAGGCCAGGAAGAGCACCCTCACCAGGAACTGAATCTGCCAGCAACTTGATCTTAGACTTCCTAAACTCCAGAACTGTAAGAAATAAATGTCTGTTATTCGAGCCATCCAATCTATGATATTTTGTTATAGCAGCCCATGCTGACTAAGACACACTGTTGTTATTTGGGGTTTTCTGTTACAAACAGCTAAACATAATCTCAACACAGAGTTATTACTTTTAATCCTCATAACAGTAAGACATCAACATTTTCCAAATGAGAAAACTGATGCACATAAAAATTATATTACTAGCCTAAAGTCATACACCTGAAAAGGGGTACAACCAAGATTCTAGCCCAGGCAGGCAGAGTTCAAAGTCTACACTTATAACAACTATAATTTACTGCCTAATATTTTAATATACGACTGATCTTCTTCCTTTGGGGGTTGATTTTTCTGGCCTCCTTCATTTACTGCTTATAAAAATATGTTACTGTTTGATATTGGCTTCTAGGGTAGAGCCGCTGGGTGGATGACTACAAAGTGGAGCAGATAAAAACTCCTATTTCTTTATTACACTCTTAAATCATCTGAACTTATAGGTATGTGGACACACACACACACACACACGCACGCACACACAGTGATGGTTACATACCCCTCTCAGGATGAGATGCCAAATGTACGCCTAGCTCATCGGACATTGGCTTCTAGACTTTCTACACATGATTCTGATCCTGAACCCACAAATATACTCCATAATAAACAATCATGTCAAATATCAAATATTTGTTGTACTTCTACAAGTGTCCTTGATTGGCCATCGAAAGCTTCATTTTTATTTTCCCTAGAGCAAAAGTTAGGTGGAAGTTTTTCCCACCAGCCAAGTAGCTTCACATACCTGGAGCACCCAAGTGGCGTCCTGCTTAGATAGGACCACTATGCTAGCCCTTCATGAGACATGCTCTTGTTATTTTGTGGTAGAACACTGCATTAGTCAGGCGAGGCTAGGCTATACTGCAGTAACTAATTCACCCTAACACTTTTGTGCCTTAACATAACAACAGTTTATTCCACACCTGGCGTGGGTAGGCCAGGGGTTGAGGATATTCAAGGGAGCTAGTGCATAGTCACATAAAGACCAAGGCTAATGGTGGCCCCTGCGTCTTGTAGCTATAGTCTCAGGAACATAGAACCTCCATGATCACCATGCAAGGAGAAGAGAACACTTGGATATCCCACCCCAACCTGAAATTATGCTTCAACTTGGAAGTAATACGTGTCACTTCCTTTCACAGCCCATTGGCCAGAACTGGTCACATGACCCCAAGTGGGCTGGGACATGTGGTGGAGGAAGGGCGCATGATATTTGGTGAGCAAGAAATGTTTCTGCCACCCCATGTAAGCATCAACATGTCTATAACCATGAGTCCTACCAAAAAATATTTTTAGTCTTTGATGTGGACAGGCGGGAAAATGCTAAGCTTCAATTAATGGAGAAGTATTAGATGCATAAAGACTTCCACATGCATCTTGGTCCTAGTGACTAGGTTAGACTCTCGATAAATATTTGGTGGGCAATGAGCATTGACCAAGCGGGGCCTGAGAACTAAAAGAGGACTCTTAGTGGCCTGAACAGAAATAAACCAGTCGGTGCATTTGGGTCTACCTTCAAGACCATGAAGAACCCTGGAGTAGCACCTGTGGTCCCCACCTATCCCTCTATCCTCTAGGAGCCTCACTAACAAGGACAAGAGGAAATAAGTGCACAAATTTATGAAGCTTAGAAAGAGACAAATGCAAGAGCATGTTATCAAGAAGAATGTGCCTTTTTATTTATGCTCTGAGTCTTCCAGTTTAAACACACTGGAATTTCTTTAAGTGGTTTTGAAGAGATGGGGTGAGACAGATTTTATAGTAAAACATGCCACTTTTGTAATATTTAATCCAAAAGACCTTGCAGTCCTCTTAGAAGGTTGTGCACTTATTTCTGAGATGTAGCTGGTAAGGACCGTGCCATCCTCCATTGGGAGTGTCTTCAGGCCCCAGGTCAAGTCTCATATGCAGACTGACTCTGTTACTATCATACCACCTCCTTTTCTGGTACGATTTCCATCTAGCAGATTCGTTGGCATTGTTTACTGGAGTTGATTTTCAATACCTTTTGTCCATTCTCAGAAATCAAACATATCTAAACAGAGGAAGAGTAGCCACGCCCACTGATATTTAGAAAAATATGCTATAGCCTCTGAAGGCAAATTCCAAAGTATATTTTCAAACTCTTTGGCAGATTATATTTTCCAAAAATAATAACTCTCATCCTGCATGCTTTTCGAGAAACTTGCCATTCACTCATCATGAAGTGGAGTCTAATTCATCTCCCCTTGAAACTGGGGGGCTCCTGACTCCCTCATAACCAATAGAATGCAGTAGAAGTGATGTTGTCTGACTTCAGTGGCAAGATCACAAAGCAGTTCAGCTCTGTCCTGGGAACTGAACACACTCACTGGAGCCCTGAGACACCACATGAGCACTTGGACTGCTTTGAAGCCGCCATGTTGTGAGGAAGCCCAAACAATTCCACATGTAGAAACCACGTGGCTATGAAGAGTGAGAGATTCCCAGTCAGCCCCCAGCTGCTCCCAGCCCTCTCCTCTCTCAGCTGCAGCCACTATCTGCCCACAACTGCACAAAAGACCTAGAACCATTTAATCAAGCCCCTCCCAATTTTCTGTCCCACAGAAACTGTGAGAGATAATAAAATGATTGTTGTTTTAAGCATGGCCAATGGTATGCTAATAGATTTTTATTTAATATAGGGCTCTCCATGAAAAACAAAGCAGCCCTGATGTGTAGTGTCTGCCTGTTTCCATAGTCCATTTTAATTGTGTTAGAGCTTTTGCAATAAAATTTCGCATAGAAATAAGATTAATTCTTTGTGCTATTTATCACAAACATCTTTTCAGCGTTACTGATATCTAGAACTTTTAACATTTCTGTGGTCACATCCAATAATCTTTTACCCTTTAATCTATCTCTAACCTTTTAAAATATCGACAAAGTCCTTCTCTCAAGATCAGAAGTTTACCTGTCTTCTATTTTTATGTCATTTTTGCAAGAAACTGTTAAATACATGTGGAATTTATTTTGGTGTAAGGGGAGAGTGAGGGATTATCTTTAACTTTTCCACACGACTGGTCCCGACATGATTCATTGGCTACCTGCCCCTTCCTCATGCATCTCTGCCACGTACTAATTTTTATCTCTGTTACCTCCATTGGGGCCTATGTTTGAGACATTCTGTTATGGTGATCATCACGTTCATGGTTTAGTTTGCTATTGAAGTTTTATAATACCTCTTTTTCTTCTTTTGCCCCAATGACATAATACTTTTAATATATTATACTTATTTCTCAAAATATTCTGAGCTGAATCAAGCTATTACTATCAAATTTTTCTTAAAAGGAACATTCCAGGCTACTACAGGTCTGGTCTCTATATAACCGTTGTTGACCTAAGCAGGCAACATTGTCTTACCATGTAGTCAAGTTTACGACTTTCCTTCAGGAATTTTGGGGTTTTTTCCTTGCTCATGTTGGCCTTTTGCTTTGGAATGGAGAAGCAAGCCATGGCAGAGTGAAGAAAGACATTGGGCCTTGCTGGACCACCTTGACAGGAAATCGATGTACGTGGTCACCCTCTTTTCATTAAGGGGAATCATTTGCTATTGGCCAGAAAGCAATAATGTGCATTTAGCTGTCTTTGTTGCACCCTGGCAAAGGGGCACCTGCAAATGAGACTAGTAGCTGCTCATTAAAGAATACTCAGCAAAGGGTGTGGGCTCTATTCGTAACTGTCTCACTAAATGACTTTGGGTGTGCTTCCCTCGTGCTCTGGAATTCCGCCACACAACATGAGCCTTCCAGCCTGGACACCCCTCCAGCTCTAATACGTACAACTGGTAGGCAGCCCCATCCAAATCTTCCAATGAAATCCTCAAACCCCACCTTTGTTTCCCTGAAACCAGCAATTGTCAGAACTCTTCCATCGTGCTAAGTTCAGACATCTTTGCATTTTCCTGAGCACTAACAAGGCCATTTCCTAGCCTTCTTGCTTTGTGAACAGTCCTTTTAAGATCCCAGGGATAAAAGTGTCCCCAAAGCATGAAGCAGATAAAAAGCAATAGCTTTTACAAGAGAAGAAGACCGTTGGGTTTTTTTTCCCCTGTGTTTCATTAGTTTAACTTCTGACTGATTTAAACATTTGTTACACTTTCCCTGGAAACTTAAAAGTTTAATTTGGAATGCAGTCACAGAGTGAAAATTCTGCTGAGTATATAATGAAAAAATATGTTGCTAATGAGTGGCACTGAGTTAACAGGAAATAAGGAAGAAAAATACAAATTTTGGAAGAAAATAAGCAATTTCACAATGTTTCTACTTGTTCCAAATCCAACTTCATTGCTTCAAGAGTAGCTTGGAAATTTTTCTCATGAAAGCACAGTAAATATTCCTGAAGGCTATCTATTTTCTGGTCTGAAAGAAATGAGGAAAATGACAAATTTCCTAAACCAACCTCCGGGAAATTTGTGTTGATGGCACCTCCAATTTTAAACTTCTCAATTCTTTCCTCTAGCAAAAAATATACCAAATCATGCAACAACACAGGACAAAGTAGGAAATGCCTGCTTCTTTAATTAAAAAAAAAATCATTTAAGTCTTTGCGGTTGCATTGTTTGTGTGTGAATGTGTATGTATTTAAGACACATTTTGAGATAGTTTAGGGAGATACCACCAAAGAATGTCCTTCCTCCCCATTGGAAATTCTGATTTTACACCATTAATTGGCATTTTCAAAACACCAAGCGCCCAGTTTGAAGTCTACAAATAAAACAGAAGCCCAGATGTTGCGTTTACACTTGCGTGCATTTAACACTTCATAAGCAGTTCATTAAAGTGATAACACTTTAAACAGTAACACTGGTTCCTTCAGAGTCCCTTGGCTTGTAATTGTCCTGAGGCGCCAAATGAACCCTTCCTAGGCTGGGAACCACAGGAATTTACATTCTTGACGTGTGTCTCTTAATTACTGACACTCTGGTCCCGGGCTGACTCAGAGAGGGCCGGCTCGGGCCTGCACGCCCCAGTGACCGCGCACAGGGACAGGCCGGGGAGCCGGTGGGCCAGCGACGCCACGCGGCGCAGGGAAACAGGCGCAAGGCAGAGGGTCCCCACGTGCCTCGAGCCCCCCGCTGGGTTTCAACTGAGCCTCTTGGCTCCCCTAAGCAGCTTCTTTCTGACCAGGACACACTTCTTCAAGAGTGAATCTCCCATTTTCAAAGGACGTGGGATGAATCCGCACACCTTCCCGCGTTTCCTTCCAGGGTAGCATTCCCGCTGCCCAAGTTCTCTCCAGCAAACGGGAGTCTTTGGCCAGGCGAGGGCCCCATCTCCCTGGCGTGGCCCTCCAGGACCGGGGTGACCGTGTTACTGGAGAGGCAGCAGGACGTTTGGGCGTCCGCCTGTCCGTCCGCGGCACACGCGGGGGAACCACGTAACGGCCGGCACTGGCCACCCGCTGTGCGCCCGGCGCAGCGCGGACCTCGGCGGGCGTTTCCTTCCATCCCACGACAGTCCCGCGAAGCGAGTACGGGGCGGGCACCGACCCTCCTCCGGAGGATGACCCGGGCTCGCCTCGCCTGGCGACCGGGCGCCTCCGCAGAGCTCGGCGAGGGCCCGGCACCGCGCCAAGGGCCCTTTGCACCGGCATCTCGTTCGATGCTACCAACTGGTCCGGACCGCAATTACCCCATTTTGCAAAAGAGCAAATGATGGCAGGAAGGCGGGACGGAATCGGGACTCAGGTCCCTGTGGCTCTCCCGCCCGCGCGCCCGGCCTCTTCGCCCCCGTGAGGACACGGGGGGTGCGTGACGAGCTGGGGTTTCGCCCCAGGCGTCGGGAACCCGGCTGGGTCCGCCCCTCCCGCCGGGTCCGGGCCCCGCGCCCCACGCCCCGCGTCCCCACGCCTCCCGCCGGGGACCCTTTCCCGCCCCGCGGAACAGGTGGGGAACCGACGATGGGAACTGGCCCGCCGCTGATCAGCGCCCTGCCCAGGCCCGAAGCCCGAGCCGGCCAGAGCCAGAGCCCGAGCCCGGGCATCAGCGCGAGCTGCAGCGGGACGCGCGGGCCCGGGCGCACGGCGCCACCACGTGGCCAGCGCGGGCGGCGCAGCCGGGGCTGAGTCCGGCCGTGGCGCCCACACAAAAGGACCCCTGGGTCCCTTTGAGGTCGTCGTCCCCTGGTCTCCAACTCAGGGCGCGGCGGCCCGCGTGCCTGCAACAGCAGAGGGAATGGGCCGGTGGGGTCCCGATTAGCGGGGGCCCTTTAGTCAGCCCGGAACTCTTAGTGCAGCTCTTGGTGGGGGGAGCAAGACCCCCAGGCGCTCCTGGTGGGGCAGCGGGGCTGTCGCGGAGAAAGGAGCGCCTGTTGCAATGGGTCCCCGGAACCTTCACCTTCCATGAACACGGACAAGGTCATTTTAAGGCTAGTGTCTCCAGTCATTAGTTGAGCGCAGTATTCGTTCATTCATTCATTCAACCCAAACTGTGTTTAGCACCTACTATGTGCAGGACACAAGGTAGTTGCTGATGATACAAAAGAGGACAAAAGAGGTGGCTTACGTTTGCACGATTCCCTTTGCCGGTCTTGGCGAATCCCCTGGGCTCCTTCTCAGAATATTTGGAAAAGCATAAAATAAGATACACAGGGTTGCAAAGCAAACCAGTTATGTAGACTGAAATACAGTATCCAAACAATTTTTAGTTGTGGAATAGTCATACATGTTCTTTGTTAATGTATGGTGTAACCAGACCCACGGACTGGTCTGTTAACTGTAGTCACTTCAAAATAGTGATGAGCCCAACCGATACTTTGAGATAACTGCATCAACTGCAACGTGATATAAAAATAGCTGTGATTTCTGTTGGCGACAAAGTCACAGGCACTGCTAATACCCGGGGGCATGTCACCTATATTTGTAATTGAGTAAAATGTCAAATTTTGGTTAGAAGTTGGTGAAATTGATGAAGTAAATATTTCCCCATCCAAGTTCATGGACCCCTTAGATGTGATCCACAGACGCCTGGGTTAGGGAGTCCGGGAGGGGAGCAGAAACAAACAGGATGAGTATGGGCGGTGAGGGAGGCTTGAGGGAAAGTGACAAGGTGAGGTACCGACAAATCAGAAGGGAGGGGCTGGGTAGACGGGAAGGTCCAGGAAGGCCTGGTCGAGGTGACATTTGACTTTAAAAGTCCCACACAGAGTTAGAAAACGGCCACCGGTCCATTATGATTTAGTCTTTTTGAAAATCTGAATGCCATGTTCAGGACCTGGACCCACCCTTTGACCACGGTGTACCCCAGTTCCTGAAGTCCAGGCCAGCCTCGCCGACACCCTCGCCTGGTCCCTGAGACACTTGATTTTGCAACTTTGCCACCAGAACTTCCCTGGGCCACTTTTGGGGCAACCCAGGCAGGGCGAGAGCAATTTGCCCTGTGAAATTGAACCTCCCCCCATCTCCTGCCCCCCAAATTTTAACCTGAAGAAAAAGTCGGTATCTCTGAGTCCTCTTGGGGAACCAGGCTCCTCCCAGCTTGGGGATCCTCCGAACCTTCCAGATCTTCACCCCTCTTTCATTCAAGCTGTGATTCCCCAGGGCCGTGTGACATCTCTGTTCCCATCCACACGTGTCCAGGCAGAGTCAGTGCCACGGGCAACGTTTGGGGGCAGCTGGGGAGCATTTCGGAGGTGGCCTTTGTAGCGGGGTATGAACCAGCGTGGCAAGCTTGTGGGCCGATGTCAGGGCTGGCACCGGCAAAGAACAACTTTGTTGACAAGAAGATTAATTAGACAAATGCAGCGCCCGTCAGTTACTGCTGCCGCCTCCTCGGGGGGGTCAGCTCTCGTCAGCCTTTGCTACAGATTTTTTTCATCTTTTTAAAGAAAGCTTAATCTCCTAACAAGGCGGCCAGAAACCAATTCATGGCGTGCCAGAGAGCAAGTACGTACACGCGTGTTCTGAAGCGAGGGTTTCTGCAAACCGCCAGGCCGCAGGGCTCGGGCCGGCGCCGCCTCACAGCCAGCCGGGCCTCTGCCTTCTACCTGTACAGACCCGGCCCCAGGAAGCGTGTTGAGCCCTGATGCCTCCTCCCAGGGAGGACGCCCATCCCTGAGTTCTCCTGGCCTCGCTGCTTCTCTGCCTTTCACGCAAGAGCTTCCCCTTTCATGGGGGGCGGGCAGGCAGCCACGCGGGGTCTTCAGAGGGTGGAGGCTTCCGCCACCTGCACCTTCCCTCATTTCAAATCCCCAACAGGTGCCTGCCCCTTTGTCCCATTATGGGAAGAGGCAATGAATGAATTCCTGAGCGGTAGTGGCCTTGTTCACCATTCAACAAATACCTATTAAGCATATTCAGTCCCAGCGATGCTGGGATAAAGGGGTGATCTTGATACATCAGGCCCTTGCCTCAGGGAGGGGCTTAGATTCTAGAGGGGGAGACACGGTAATTCAGTAAAATACATACACAAAAAGCTCATTTGTACCTGCACTAAAGGCACAGGAGGAGCTAAGAGAGGGGATGTGGTGGTGAGGGCCTGGAGGCGGCAGCCATTTTAGGAAAGGTGCCCTGAAGAGGTGAAATAGAATTGCAACCTGAGGAAGGAGGTTATCTCCCTGGGAGAGCTGATGCTCTCTTGGCCACAGAGAACAGGAGTCTGTTGGTGCTAAGGGAGGGGATGTTCTGTAGCTGTCTGTTGACTATGTGAATAAAAAAATGTCTTTGAGCTGTGCTTCTCACACATTAGTGTGTGTTCCAATCCTCAGGAAGGAGGGGCTTGTTAAAATGTAGATTTCCAGCTCCTCTGAGTCAGAAGGGCTGATGCGGGGCCCAGAAAGCTGCATTTTAACAGCCCCCCACACACGCTTCTCCCAGCCCCGGTCAGACCGAGCCGCAGCCCTCCCCACGGCCCCATTTCCAAGCCGGCCGCTCGGCCTGGTTTCTGCCGTCTCTGTCAGCCTCCCTGAGGGCTGGGAAAGGCCTCCCAGCCAGGCCTCCAGGTGCCCGAAGCCGGTGCAGCTTCACTGGGCCCGTCCTGGGAGCTTTGCATAAAGCAGGGCCCCGCCTCCTCGCTGGCTGGCAGCCGCCCAGGCCCGGCCTGGCTCGGCTAAGGCGCTGGGGCACACCTGAGGCTCCAGGCCCAGCCGTCTCCTCAGAAGGCAGGTGGGTCTGGCCTTCCCTGTAAGGGGCCGTGAATGCTCCCCAGGGCTGAGGGCAGGGTGGTGACCACTCAGTGGCCCTGCCCAACCGTCACCTTCCTGGAGACTTGCTTCCTAAAGCCCCATGGGGTCCCCAGCAGCCTCCGGGACACTCCATCTATTCTCTTTGACAGGAACTCAGGAATCCCACCCGCAGGAAGCAGGAGTAGTTCTATGTTCTGCTTCTGTCACAGACAGGAGCCCGGTGTGACCAGGGCACCAAGGTGGGGTCCCCAGGCGTGCAGGGTGGGGCAGCGTTGGGCACTTCCAGGGACATGGTGGTTGGTACTGAGCACAGCTGAGGACTTACGAGGGCAGGAGGAGCTGCCACTCCTGAGGCAGGCCTGTCCCGAGACGCAGGCAGGGAACCTGTGTAGGGCGAGGGGTCCCTGGGGCCAGATATGCCCACCTGGGTCCTGCGGTCCATCTCTGTGGAGTTCATCACGGGCACCTGGAACCCTGAGCCAACCTCCGGGTCTGCATGGGCCTCTCTCCCTGGGCCCGTCATTCTCCTGCGGGTCATGGCTCACCGGGGGACTTGGACACGTGAGGCTGGTGGGAACACACACGTGCACACACACAGGCACACACGTGTATACCAGGCCCCTCGTGGTGCGTGACGAGTGGGGGACGGGCTGCCGCCCGGTGTCTACACTGCCTTGTTCTGACAGGCAACCCCTGAGAATCCTAAACTCGAACTTGGCCTTCCACACCATGAGGAAGATGTATTTATCAAGGTAGAAAACTAACATGTTTTATCTGGCTTATTTGATTAAAACCTTTTAATAACAGACACACGATATGAGGCTTACATGTATATTCTTGTCCTTGGCCCCCAAAATGTTAGGAAGATTGGAGACAGTTGGGGGGAAGGTACCAGAACCAAGGAATCCTCCCCGTGACGGGGGAGGGAGGTTCCAAGCACAGAGACTGCGAATCCCCAGTCGGCCACCCTGGCTTAACCTCCCCGCCGGCGACTGCCCAGGTCTGGCCGGGACAGCCGGCCTCAGCACCTGTTTAGCGTGGGGGCTCCAGGACCAACTCCAGACCCCGTGAATGGGGTCCCTGGAGGTGGGGCTCGGAGAACTGAGTTTTCTGTCCTACCAGGTGAGTCAGAGGCGCCCAGAAGTGTGGGGGCCTCCGAGGTGACGGACCTGCACTCGGAAGAGGGGCGGGAGCTCTGTGTTTCATGACCGGCTGGAGAGGCAGAGATGGGAATGATCCGCTGTCTCTGAATAGACGTTCGGGGACTCCAGAGTCGCGTTTGCGGGGAACTGCCTTCCCAGCTGCACGTGGCAGGGGCGCTACCTGGGAAACCTCTCACGTCCTTCCCACACCCGTGAGTCCCTGGACCTCCTCGGGAGCCCCCCAGGCGCCCTGGAAGGAAGCCAGTCCTCCCGTCCGCCGGCCCAATTCTCTCCCAGGAGGGATGGAAACTTAGCATGGGTGGAGCGGCAAGGCTGTGCGTTGCCCTGAGCCTGCCACCGACGTGTGGCCACGGGCTCCTTCTCTCGGTTTTCCTGTCCGCAGAGGGACTAGCACGGTGAGTTAGCCGCCTCTGACTCTAAGAAATAAACTTCCTGCTAAGGCATCGATTCGCCTTTCTTAGTCATTAAAGAGAGCGCAAACCGATTAGGAAACTTCTCGTCCCTTTGGCTAATGGTTTTGGCGAGCTGAGTTGCCAAACAGGTGTTGTTCAAACAGAAGACAGTTGGGGGCACTGAGCTGGGCGGAGGGGAGCCGCCTGCCTGGGCCGCGTCTCCTGAGCTCTGCTGCCCTCTGCTGCCCGGTCCACGGCGTCGCAGAACCACGTCCTGGTGGCTTCTGTTTTTACCAACAGGCAACCTGAGGCTCAGAATGGACAGTGATTTCCTCCAGGCCACGCAGCAGGTCAGCAGGGCGCCCGCATCCCCATCGGCAGGACAGAGCTCCCGCTCACGATTCTCCAAGTGTGGGCCTCACACCAGCGGCATCAGCATCACCTGGGAACTTGTCAGAAATGCAGCTTCTTAGCCCCAGCCCTGACACCCCAAATAAGAAACTATGTAAGTGGGGCTCAATGCTGAGCATTCTAATAAGCCTGCCAGGTAGCTTGAGAACCTTTGCTCTGTCTCTGGAAATAGAAGTCCAGAAGAGAAATAGACTTTCTCATTATATTGTGCATCTTTAAAATTAAAGTGTGACATGAAAAAATGCAAGACTTTGCCTGTTTTCATTCTCACACTTAGAAAGGTCAGTGTTGTGAGAACATGCAGATTTCCATGGCTCACAGTGGGGTCAGTCTAAGCTTCTGCAGAACAGACCCCTTAAGGACAAATACTTAGAAAGTCTCTGGCATTGGGCGATACTGGTAAACTAAACCCACAGGGAAGCTGCCCTCGTGGATTTACGGGGTGTGTTAAACGGAGAAGGAAAGAAAAGAACAGGGTACAATGAGGAATATTAACAGCAACCTCATTTAGACAGAAGAGTCGAGGGAAGCCTCTCGAGAACCTAAGGATAAATAGGAGTTACCCAGAGCACCAAGAATGGGCAGCAGCTGGGAAAAGCACCTGCAAACGTCTAGAGGTGGGTGGGGCGGGGCCAGTCCCAGGAACTGATAGAAGGTGGGCGTGGCCAGAGTGTGGGGGGAGGAGCATGGGTTGATTGGGTATGATCAGCTCAGGGCGCCAGCTTGAGGCCATTGTGCTCCTATGGAACCCCCAGGTAAAGAAGCCCTGTTTGCAGAGAGTACAGAGCCTTAATCGTGCATAGCTGGTGTGGAAATTCACATTTTTAACTTAACACAATGGGAATGAGGTATGGGGTTTTAAACAGCTAATGGCATGATTTAGGCTCTTATTTCTTACCCCAAACTCGGTGCAGATGATTTGGAGAGAAGCAAAGAGGGAAGTCTAGAGACATGTTAGGAGGCTTCGAGGAAGTCCGGGGCAGAGGTGATGGTTCCAAATACAAAATGTATATCTGCAACAGTGCTATTACCAGCCCAGGGCTCCCCTGTACGGATGCACTAGGATGGTTTTAAGCAACCCTTGGATATTTAAAATTGCTACAAGTATGTCTCTGCTGTTGAATTTTGGTGCCCATTCTTGTTTTCCTAGCAAAATGTCTAAAAACTGAATTTCTTAGCCATTTTGAAGACTTTATGTCTCCCCAAATGATGCCATGGAAAAGTTGAGTCCAACTGCGCTCCCAGTAGGCAGATGTCACGGGCCCCCTTCACTGCTCAGGCCTCCTCTGGAACAAGGAGTTCCTGGAGCACCCAGGGAGCAGAGCTGCACCTGAGCAGTAGAAGCTGCCACGTGGGATGAATGGGGCCGGGGTGGGGGGGGGAGGCGGGGTCTGGGAAGAGCCCAGTGGGAGGTGGCACCATGCCAAGATGCCAAGATGTGGCCTCATCCTGAAGACGGCAGGGAGGATCGAGGGGTTGCAGGCAGGACAACAGCCAGCTCTCACCCATGATGGGGAGACACTCCCCTGGCCTCCCCGGAAATATGGAGGTGGCTTTCCAGGTACCTGGATTGGCTAGGTGATTGTTAGAGCCATTAATTAGTCACTGAAAAGGGACAAGCAAGGCAGGGAGGGAGGGGAGATGGGGCTGTGCCAGGTGCACTCAGTTCCCATCTCATTCTAATCCACTCGAGGATTGACCCCCTTACAAGCGTCCCCTGAACCAGGCCAGATCACTGAGGGACTTTTCTTATAGAAAATATGGTCAGTTTGAGAATGATTCCATACTTTATAGAGGTAATGATGCCCCAGGGGCCAGGAGGGTGTGACATGGGGACTTGGGAGCTCAGGGCAGGAGGAAGGAAGGCACAGGGGCTCTGCCTGGATGGAGCCTGGGAGGGGAGCAACGGGCAGTGCCTCTCTGAAGGGTCATCAAGGAGCTGACCTCGGTAGCAAGGACCAATGTCTCCTTTCTACAGGCCAAGCCTATAACACAGGACGCCACACACCAGCCCTGTGTCCCGGACCTGGCGTGGCCCCAAGCTCAACATCCAGGGGCCACAGGGCCTTCCACAAAGGCTCGGAAGACACTGAGGCAGGAGGGTCTGCCCCAAGGAGGGGCCTGGGAAGCAGCATGGGAGTGTTTGCTGGGTGACGCCTGGACACGCACAGCGGCCTGGGGACAGGGACAGGTGCACAGCGCTTCACAGCTGTTTGCAGAATTTTGTATGCCGCCAGCACCAGTGTCACCATCTTGTCAAAAGGGGGAAGTAGAGATTGAACAGGAAAGTGCCCAGTCCAGCCGGCAAGTGACAGAGGAGGACACCACCCCAGGTCTTCTGCTGTCGCATCTCATGTCCTTTCCCCTGTCCCTGTGACAGGTCCAGAAAGAAAGTGTATGGCCATCTCACTGGGAAGGCTTTTTTTTTAAGCCACTGGGGACTTTGGCAGATGGGGTAGCCATCGGGGCACGTCAGCTGTAGTCACCATCACGCTGCCAGGAGGACGGCGAGAGATGAGCAAGATAAGCTGAGCCCCGGCCGCCGAACAAACCTCAGATGCTCCGCCCCAACTCTCAGGACTCCGGCTGAACAAGGTGGTGTGGTTACCCGACTTTTTAAAAAATTTTGCACATATAATTCAAATGACCAGAAATGAGGCAGAAACATCTGGGACACTACTCTAGGAGCCCAGGTGTGTCCGGGAGGGGCCCTAGGCAAGACCAAGATGCTCCAAAGCATTGAACAAATTTCAGCTTTCTTTGGGTATTAGCACAGTAAATAAAAAATAAAGCACAATGTTGATGCTTTCTTATTTTTACTATCCAAGTCACAAATTGTTGATGCAAACACCGATTTTGGCCCAGAGATGTATTTTGTTTGGCTTACACTGAATTCTTTTTTTTTTAGTCAAGACAACATTAAAAAAATGTGGATATTTCACATAGTTATCTGAACTTCCAGCTTCCTCTGAAAGATCAAAAGATCTGACACTCTGAGTCTCAAATTTTCTGCGCCAACCGTCAGCTGGAGCTGAGTAGCTGCTGCCGATCTTCCTTCGAGAGCCTGGAGTCCGCGCACACACAGCTGGACACATGCACCACACCTCCACCATCCCCGTCACGCCGCGGTGCCCCGCGCCTGGTGGCATTTGACTTTCTGACTTGCTCTGTGGATCACAGTCATTCATAAAAGAAAAAGGTTGGTCCATCTGAACCTATAATCAAGCGGCACAAATCAAGGAGCTCACGGGGTCTTTGTGGGACGCCAGAAATGTGCACACATTTCATTCTATCCCACAAACAAGCCAAACGACGCCGGCCAACTAGCCAAAACACAGCAACACTGCATGTTTCCATTTTAAAAATATTAGACACATCTAGAAAAAATGCTGTTGAGCTCAACATGATTGGTCCTCTCCAAGTTTCCTGTTACGCGCCGTGTTTGTTACTTTGCTCATTAGTGGAAGACAAGTGTCGTGAAAACCTGCGGAAGATTTGCCTGAGACTTGCTTTTTCCTGGTGACCTGGGAGGAGCGTGCCTTACTTGGCAGTTACAGCAGCGCACGGTGAGGCCTGTAGGCCTCGCGGATGGGGCAACGGGGCCTCTGGAATCCTACCTCCCTCTTCGAGAAGTGGCCAAAGTGTTTTTACACTTAATTGTAGCCGTAAGGCCGAGAAGCAATCCAAAGGGTTTTTTTGTTTTGTTTTGTTTCTCTGGGTTTAAAAGTGGTGACTGAGAGATCGAGAACCTATGTGAAGTGTTCAGTAGACACGAGGGGTTGAGGAACCCTTCAAGGCTACTCTCTAAAAATAAAAGCGCACCAGAAACAGAGTGAGCCTCGCGTGGACTAAAGCCCAGTTCTGAATCACCCCAATGCCTGACTGTGTTTAGGTAACCCCAGACTGCCCACGCACCTAGCTTAACTGCCTTTTTTTGCAAAAGGCAAAAGCCAATTCTCTCTGGAGCAAGACAGCATGATCCAGAGTCTCAAATTGTATCTAATTTTATGAATATATAGAATATATGACAATCAAAACTGTCACGCATACTCAAGGGAGTATCAGCAAAACTGACAACTGACTTCTCTGGAGAAGCGGCAGATGCTGGAAGGCAACAGAGTAGCTTTAAAGTGCTGAAAGAAAACAATTCTCAACCCAGACTAGCCAGTGAAAAGGCCTTTAAACTATGGGGGTGAGCGATGATTGTTTAAGATGGGCGATGGGTACGTAGAGGTTTATTATAATCCATTATTTCCTCTACTTTTATATGCTTGAAATTTTCCGTCAAAGAAATGAAATAAAATAGACAGTTAAGACAAGCAAAATCTGAGAGAATTCATTTCCAGTAGACATGTGCCAAAGAAAATACTGAAAAGGATTCTTTAGGCAGAGGGAAATAATCCGAGACGGCAGCTTGGTGAGGCAGGAAGGACTAAGGAGCAGAAATCGCGAGCAGGTCCAAATGGATGTTGACTGCGTAGAATGATAATTATTGTCTTGAGGGGTTTGAAATATAGAGAGGATTAAAATACACAATAACAATCGCACGTGAGTCAGGAGAGGGATAAATGGAATTCGAACATTCTAAGGTCCTTTTCACTGTCTGGAAACTGGCGAAAGTATGACTTTATGTTAGACTTTAATGATAAGTCAAGAACAAATGATGTAATCTTCTAGATCGTCATTAAATGAAAAGAATGTGTAAATGATAGGATGATAGAGTGGGGAATGGAATAACAAGAAATACTAACTCAAAAGAAGAGAGGAGGGGAAAATAACAGGAAGGGGAGAAGAATTGGAAGATGGGAGAAATAATAAGACAGTAGATTTAAACTGAACCCAAAGCAAGACCGGTACATGTAAGTGGTCTAGTGCTCCCAGTGGAAGACGGAGTGAGCAACAGCAAAGCAAAACAAAACCCAACTGCTTGGTCCTTAGAAGGGACACACCTTATATTAAGGATAGGGAAGGCTAAACATAAAACAATACAAGCACAAGAGAAAAATTTAGTGTAGCTGTGTGAATATCAAACAAAGTAGACATTAAGGCAAGAAGCAAAGAGTGACATATAGATCCGACGGGCTTGTCCTCAAAGTAGCAGAAACATGGTCTCTGAGGGCCCTGGACCCTGATGCATCAAATCGGGAAACCTGCAAGTGTCGGGCGCCGTAGAAAATGCTGGAGAGGCTGTGGTGGGCAAGACCAGGCCAGGACCCACAGCCCCGTGGGGAGACGGGCTGGTGAACGGCACGCGGGGGCAGTGGTTGAGGGCAGGCAGCTTGACGGACCGAGGGAGGCCTCGGTGGCTGGCGAAGCATTGTTTCTGGCTGGTCTTGTTATTCCATTTCTCTGTCATCTTGTCACTTGTAGGTTCTTTTCTATTCATTTAGTGATGATCTAGAAGATCACATCGTTTCTTCTTGACTTATTGTTAAAGTCAAATAGAAATAAATATATATAAAATCTCCTGTTGGTTCTGTCCCTCCGGAAAACCCTAATATGGTCATCATGTAGAGTAACAGGTCTTGCAGGGTAAGCTGGCGGGCTTGGGGGGGAGTTTAGAGACGGATACCTGATCCAGGTTGGGGGAGCCCTGAGGAGGCATTAGACGGGTGTGGGCACAAAGCCTCAAGGGTGCGTAGATGACCGCCAGGCGGGTGAGGCAGGCGGGGCTCTCGGCAGGAGCAACGCCGTGATGGGGCTACAGGTTCAGAAGCACAGGGGTTCAGGTGGATCATATCATGGGGTGCAAACGGCAGGCGCTGAGCAGGGCAGGTGGCCTGATCCTGGGTGTGGGGGCCTTTTATGCCATTCAAAAATACAGTCAAAGCCTCGGGGCACAGACTTGGAGGAGAGTTCTGGGCCAGGAAGCTGCAAAGTTACACAGATTTACAGGAAAGATGGGAAGGGCAGAGGGATTTCCTAAAACTTAGAAGAGAAGGAAAAGAAGGGCCTCTTCATTGCTGAAGTTCACAAAAGCACAGCCAGACAGGAGCAGGCAGAACACAGACAAAAACCTGTAACCTGTGATCGATAGATCTGAGAATCTCCAAATATCATATCCATTGCTTGGAGGGGCACAACCCGTGTTTGGCATATCAAAGGCCCTGAGAAGTTCTACAGTAAATACAGTCACTTAATTATATTTATTTTGGCAGTTCCCAAACTTATTTGACTATGATGCTTTATAAAAATATTTATTAACATTTCATAGAACGTTACAGTGCCAAGAAACGCAGATACGAATATATTGCCAAAGGTATTCTTGGCTCCAGAAGCTTGGAAAGCTAAAACCACAGAGAATGCCTGACTCTGGAATCTTCCCCAAGACACTCTCGTGGGTTCGGATGGCTGTGGTCGCCCGGCTGGACTTCCCCGGGCTGTGGGCACTGATGGCGTTCCCGGTTCTCTCTGATGCTCAGCAGAAAGAAACGGTGTGGAAAAAGCAGGCAGTGCCTGTGGCGTGAATCTGGGTAAAGTTCTGGGTCCGAAGAACAACTGAAAACCATTCTCTCTAAAAGGAAGGTCCTTCCTTGAGAAAGCAGACTCCGGTTAACAAGCGCGAGCTACTGGCCTCTCCCACCCACCCTCAGCCAGCGGGAGAGTGGAGTTAGAACTCTCCCTGTTCTGGGCAAAGAGCATTATCCCTACCACTTAAGGCCCCTGAAGAATGCTGGGTCCTGGTTTTTGGCCAATGGAGGTGCATTCATTTCCTGGAGCTGCCATAACAAATTACCACCGGGGGGCTTAAAACAGCAGACGTTTATTCTCCCCGTTCTAGAGGCTGCACGTCTAAAATCAGCCTTGGCAGGGCCGTGCTTGCTCCCAAGGTCTTGGAGGACGACCCTCCCTGCCGCTTGGCTTCCACTGGTCGCCGCAGTCCTCAGTGTTTGCTGGCTCGTAGCGCACAATTCCCTTCTCTGCCTCCATCACTGCATGTCCTTCTTCCCTCCTTGTGTCCCTGTGTCCTCTCCTTTTATAAAGACACCAGTCATTGGATTTAGAGTCCACCCTAAATCCAAGAGGATTTCGTCTCAAGATCTTTAACTAATTTCATCTGCAAAGACCCTATTTCCAAATGACGTCCCATTCTGCTGTTCTAGGTGGAGGTGGATTTTGATGGGACATAATTCAACCCGCTTCAGGAGAGTCGGCAATTCCGCCAGCAGGTTCCAGCAGGCGTCCCGTATCCGGCCCCTGGCCCTGGCGGACGTGCGTGTCCTGGCTACGGAAAGATGCCGTGGGAAGCTCCATCCAGGAGCTCAGAGGCTGGGCTGCCATGCAACCCTGAGACTCACTGAGCGTCACGACGACTTTGTGAAAAGCCACTAGCCTCTGACCTCCCAAATGTAGCTTTCCTCTTCCTGTTCTCACTATGGTATGAGAACCAAGCTGCCCCAACTGCTTACAGCTTGGAGCCTGCAAACTCTAAGATGACCAAGGGGAGAAGGTAGCATTTGCGTGGCACACTTCGGCCATACGGAGAGGTTTCCCAGGACGCCATTCCACGCCACTGTTCTCCAAGGGCCGCAGCAAGGAGTGTCTCATGTTGTCCGCAGTTGGGAGCTGGCTCTTTAACTTACAGATCAGCCTTTGCCCTTTTCTGGGCGCTGGGCAGCAAGCTCTGGGCACTCTGTGCCAGTCAGACACATTTAACATTTAATATTCCAGCAGCCTCGAGTGGTTAGAGGCAGCTCAAGTGCACCCAGGGGCCCCACTGGAAGCAGCTGGAGAGCAGGCGGGACAGGGGATGGGAAGGATATGGAGCCAGGCGGAAGTGGGTCAGGGATGGAAGGCGTCGGGGCGACCTTGGTGTAGCTGCGCTGTTGAGGGGGTGCCCTGCTGAGAGCCCCCAGCCTCAGCCTCTCATGGAGCAAAGCTTCCGTCTACTCCCCCTTTGCCAAGGCCTGAACCCCCTAACTCTCACAGCTGCAGGGTGGTCATGATCACCCCATTTCACAGAAGAGAAAACTAAGGCTCAGAGAGGTTGAGAAAACCAGGGTGACCAACCATCCTGCATTGTCCCAAAAGGAGGAAAGTCCTGGGACATCAGACTTTCAACTAGGACAGTCCTGGACAAACTGGGACTGCTGGTCACTCTCCTATTAAGCAACAAACCTGGGATGCAAGACAGGGCCCTGCCTGACGCTGCTGTCCGAGCTACTTCTGCTCTGCCCAGCTCTCCGGAGGAGGAAGAGTCCAGAAGGATTTGATCCCAGCCAGCTGGACCCCTGAGCTCTCTCCATGTTGGGGGGAAGCTGAGCTCAGTCAGCAGACGAGACAGAGAAGGAGGCCGGGAAACCAGCAGGGGCCGGAATTAAAGGCTTGTCTTCTTAGTCCAGCACTGCTGAAAAGAATGCAGTTTTCAAAAGTCTTTAAGCTTTTTTGCACGGTGGAGTTTGGATGTTCCAAGCAGATTTATTTGCAAAACTGGACCGAGTTATACCGTCTTGGTTTGCAGTGCTCTCCTTTCATACACAACAACTGAAGAAAGCCACTGCTTTCTCTTCTGTCCTTAATTTTCTTTTAAACGAATAGCAGATGCTTTAGGGGAACTGAAACAGAACCTGCCGGCTGAAAAACCAAAATATCGGACTGCAGCCTCTGCGCCAGTCCTCGGCGGAGGGCTTCGGAACCGATGTTCTTTTCCCGCCACCTCGGAGGTGGAGCTGTTTTCAATTACGAGGCTCGCGAGGGACAACGCTCGCTCCTGACAATGGCTCCAGGACCCCGTTCTGCACAAGGACAGGGCCGCGGTGGCCACTAGTCATTCAAGCCCTGGTCTCAGGGATCTCACGTTCAGGGCCAGCTTCCACTGTGTGGTCTACTCAGGAACCTCGGTGGGCCTGAACTCAACAGATAAATAAACCTCCAACAACGTGTAGGCAGAAGCGTTAGCAGGCTTAAGATTTCGTAAGTGGTCAGAATGCTTCCTGTACCTGCAGGGGGTGAACCTTCGAGAAAGTTCCAGAGAGGATACCCCTTTGCTGGTATTTCCCTCGTATCCCCACCCCCACCCTCCTCATCTCCTCCAACTCCCTTTCCTTCCCAGCAACTAGGGAGCCCAGGCGAGGCCGGTGGGGAGTCCTGCTGGGTGTGAAAAGGTCCAGGGTAGAAGCCTCTTGGGGATCAGAAGAGTCTCCTGGTCCGCAGGGCCGTCTCCAGCCAGAGGGAGACGCACGTATGGGCAGCGCACGGATGGCTGAAATCTCGGGGAAATCAATTTGGCTCGAAAACTTATTGAAAAGTTGGTGCCTTTGTTTTCATTTGTCTTTTTGCTCTTTTAAGGCTACAGCTATGTCCTTGAACGTATGAGCTAGTTCTGCTTCTGGAGTCGGTTAGAGATTCCGGAATTCGCCCGGGGACAGACTCTCTTTGTTTCTGGATAACTTGGTCCTGGGGTCCTGGGGAATTCCACCAGGACCCTATTCCTTCACCAGGCCCTGAGGCTTGAGAGCAGAGGGTGGGCAAAGTTAGGAGATAACCCCTGCATCGCTGGTGGCCACACGGCTTCCCATAGAAAAGGAGAAAGGTGATGAGCTACACAAGCCTTCCATGTGGGGTCCAGAGTTTCTAGAAGAGTCTTGGTGAGAGGAAATGAGTCCAGGAGGCCACAACCAAAAGGGAAGGTAGTTTGGAGGGATGTGGGCTTTGGGCACAAGAACTGACTGTGGGCAGAGCAGAGCCCAGTGTCCGGATCTTTCCCTGGCTGTGTCCTCCTGGCGCCATCACGGTGTCTTGGGAGACGGCCGCCAGTGCAAGTCCAAAGGGCTGGGAGTGAGGAGCCTTGGTGCCTGTGCCCAGGCTGGGTTCACAGACCCCTATGTGCTGGGTAGAGAATCCACAAAAAGACTGAGCTGGCGGGTGCCCAGGGAATCTCAATTTAGAAAAGAACAGCATCAAACGATGGTATAGCATCCTGTGCCGGACACTGCTGTAAGAGCCTTCCATCACTCCGCATCCTCCAGGGTATCCCTCACTTTGCAGGTGAGTAAACTAAGGCACAGAGAGATGCAGCATGCTGCCTGCTTGTACATGGCTCATTCATAGTGGAGCTGGGATTCTGACCCAGGAGGTCTTATTCAGAGTCCAGACTTTCGGCCACTACAACAGACAGCTACTGTGATGCTCGGGATCTCTGCAGTCACTTTGCTGTTATGTAAAGAACATCCTGGTGGAGGAAGCTAAGAGTAACAAAGGGACAGCCTGGGAGGTAGTGAGCACCCCATCACAGGAGGTATGTAAGCAGAGACTGGATGCCACTTGAAAGGGACCATGGTAAGGCTGAGTCCTTGCACCCTTGGAATCCTAAGAAACAAAACAGAAGGAAACCTGAGGTGACATGAATTATTCGGAAGACTGAAAGGCTCAGGAAATCTTATGAGTGTGTTTCTGTTCTCAGGGTTGCTTTTGTTTTGTTTTGTTTTGATTTGGCTTAAGTGTTTTTGGTTTTGTTTTTGTTTTCTTCCCCATGAAACTTCTAGGCTTGGAAAAAAATGTTTGATGATCTAAATCTCAGCTTTGTATAGAGAAAAGATTTCCTTTCTCTCTGGGAGAAAAACATTAAATCCTTTTGCATTAACCAAGGTCAGATCAGTTCAAAGAGAGCCCTGAGGCTGTGTTCCGGAAAGAAGCTATCTGTCTCCAATGACCAGCCTCCTGCAAGGCTTAGACCCCTGGATCACCCCTTGTGCTACAGTGCTGGGACTTCCAGAAATCCTGTTGAGAGTGTGGCACCATTGCTCTGTCCCCTGCATAGAATGGCATCCTATACTATACCCAGAAATTTTGTGTGCATCTCAGGCAACTGTGCCCACTCCAAACCCAGCATGAATTCCATGGGGTGTTAATAGACAGCCTTAAGTAAAGGAAGAGAGGGAGGGAAGGAAGGAGGGAGAAAACAGAGGCGAGAAGGAAATTCCTCATCAGAGGGACTTAGCTAGTGTAGGTTCAAACACAGTTAAGCAGGTTTCTATATTGCAGGACTTCTCAGAGCCTTTAAAAGTGTTGCTGTGCACTGTGAATTTCCAAGAGGAGGCATTAGAACATCTCATTTTCCCAACTTATGTGGTCTCTACCCTCTTTGTTTTTTCTGAGGAATGTCTTGTGGGACTAGTGTTTCTTAGCATTCCCTTTTGAAAATAATATTTTAACCTTAAACTGTCACCTCTCTGGATTATAACCTTTCCTCTCTACAAATATTTTATTTCCACCAGTATTTGCCGAGCACCTGCTGTGAGTCTGCAAAGTCACTGAGCAGGACCCTGGGGAGGTCTCAGAAAGGACTCATTCTCCCACTGGTTTTCCGAGCTCCACTCAGACAAGAGGTGGAACTTTCACACCAATAACAAGAGCCAAGATAGTTTGTGCCAAGATATGTGCTAAGAGCTTCACAACTCAACTAGGGAAGCACTGTCATTAAGCCCATTTTACAGATGAAGAAACCGAGGCACGGGGACATTGATGTGTTGGGGCTCACAAACTGGCAGATGGCAGAGCTGGGAATTAGCCCCGGGGGTCCGGCTCCAGGCACGTGCAGGACTGCCGCGGGGGACACTGAGCAGGTGGAGCGAGCAGACCGGGTGGTGGGACAGGACTGAGTCGCTCCCCTGTTCTGCCCCGACCCCACGAGCACGCAGGCTGTGGGATGGAAACGCTGGCTTTTCGGGATGGAGGGTGCCTCTTGGTTTCATACTTGTCTGCAGATTTCAGAAAGGAAAACACGGAACAATGGCACATCGTTTTTTTTTTTTCTTAAAAGTACTGTTTTCTGTATTCATTAACTACAATAGAAGATGCGGTTAGACTAACTAAACACTCCAGTTATTAAGTTTTCTGAGAATTGCACTTACATAAAACACCATGTGTATTTATTTTCTAAAGGAAATGAAATATGATGAGAGACAAATGGAGGAGGGGTTAGTCCTGTTACTTGGGCCAGAGAAAAAAGACTGAAACTTTCGAAATGAGATTACCCAACACCTGTCGGGAACCTTTCTAGAACATTCTCCAGAAAGTTGGGGGGGGCACCTGTCTGGGCAAAGTCTGGTGCCTTACAGGTGAGGATTCCGGGTCTAAAGCATCCCTCTGGTGCTTTGTGAACAGTCTGACCTGAAGTGGGGCAGGGGGCCGGGGGTGAGGCCACTGCGTCCCCACCTCCTGGACCCGAACTGCCCTCGAGTGGAGTCCACTGGGCCCCACCAGAGTGGTCTGACCACCCCGCAGCCTCACAGCAGGTTGGAAGCATCTGCTTTTTCCTTCCAGCCCCTCTGTCCGTGCTTGGGCCAACCACGCCGCCCTGAGGACGCAGCTCCCCGCCACCCAGAGCAGCTGATGGAGTCATTGCCCGGTCCTCGGTCCTCGGGTCGGCTGAGCACAGGCAGGACCGAGCCCCCATCTGGGCCCTCCAGAAGGCATCCAAGCAGCTGGCCCATCCGCCTGTCCACCGAGTCCTGGAGGGCAAGTGCCAACATTCCAGAACAAAGGAGCCAGCTACTCGCTCTTGGCTCTGGGGCTGTGTTCACGACCACGGCACTGCCTGTGCTGTTCTGTCTGGACACCTGGCGCTCATCCCTGCTGGTCCTAATTCTGTCCCTCTGTCAGGGCCACGCTAAGATGCCTCCTCCTCCAGGAAGCTGCCAGGAGATCCTCTGCTCTCTTTCTTTTCTTGCCGCCTAACTTTGCCGGGACTGCTTTTCCCTGTCCTGAGCACCCGGAGCCAGTCCCAGCCGTGTGTGGGGAACGTGTATCCGTGGGTCCTGTTCCCTTCCTCCTTGGTCAGGGGTGGCTTTCCTTTTCTGGTCAGGGTTGCTCCAGGCCTCTCTGCCCCCTCCCACCCTATGGCCTCAGTAAGAGAGCAGAAGGGAAGGGAAACAGCACAGCGTGGCCCTCGGATGTGACCTACTGCTTTTCCTCGAAGGCCCTGGAAGGCCGGGACTGCCCCTTGCTGCTCCTGCCCTCAGAAAGCACAGTCAACCATGGGGCACAGACAGACATCAGATGTAACCTGAAGGTGTCCCTGCCACTGGGAAGTCACTGAGGGAGGGGCCGGGAGTGGGGAAGAAGAGCAGGCCCCAGAAGGCTCCACGTACGTTCCCTGCCATGCTGACCCCTCACTCGGCCTGGAGCCCCCCAGCCAGCCTGGCTTCTCCCCGGTCCTCCTTGGCTGGAGCCCTCGCTCAGCTCACATGGGCCCCAAAGCAGCACACTCTCTCCTGCCTGCTCAACTCTGCCCAGAAGGTTCTCCTCTCTGGCCGCCCACCTCGGGCCTGCCTCTCCTGCAGGGCTGCACCCAACTCTCCCTTCGCTCGTCTGCAAGTGTCCCCGCTCAGTCTCCACCGCAGCCGCTCTAGCGCACCA
>CAUYSK010005669.1:0-67751 GCA_963575035.1 Avahi laniger | reverse complement strand
CTGCCTCAGCCTCCCGAGTAGCTGGGACTACAGGCATGCGCCACCATGCCCGGCTAATTTTTTCTATATATTTTTAGCTGTCCAATTAATTTCTTTCTATTTTTGGTAGAGACGGGGTCTCGCCCTTGCTCAGGCTGGTTTCGAACTCCTGAGCTCAAACAATTCGCCCTCCTCGGCCTCCCACAGTGCTGGGATTACAGGCGTGAGCCACCACGCCCGGCCTGAAAATAACACAAAGTTTTGACTTACCGATGATTTCACAAAAATTGCTCTTAAAATATTTGAAAGATAATCACAAGCCAAAATGTGTGCTTGAAAGAATAAGAATATACCTTCACAATAAAAATAAAACAAAAAGTGTCAAAGTGAAATGTCAGATATATCAACTGTCAAACTTAGCATTTAAGGAAGTTGGACATTTCATACTTAATAACACAATACATTGAGAATAACCAGTTCATCGATCATACTAATACATGATTGGATAATGAGGGTCACTAGGTATGTGATAAAATAATCAGCAGGAAGAAAAAAATACCACAATAATGAAATACACAAAAGTTATTTTGGAAATTATGCTTAGTGAAATAAGCTAGACACAGAAGGACAAATATTGCATGATTCTACTTATATGAGGTACCTAGAATAGGCAAATTCATAGAAACAGAAAATATAATAGAGGTTACCAGAGGCTCAAGGGAGGAAGGAAAGGGAGAGTCATTGCTTAACGGGTACAGAATTTTTGTTGGAGATAATTAAAAAGTTTTAGGTACAGATAGCTGTGATGGTTACACAAGACTATAAACGTATTTAAAGTCACTCACTTATGTACTTATGAATGATTACAATGATAAACATTAATGTATTTATTTTATTCCATTAAAAAAATATAAAATTTACTGTAGAGATTCAACAAACAGCGACAAGAGGATATCCACATGCAAAGGATAAAGTTGGATCTCTACCTCACACCATATATAAAAATGAACTCAAAATGGGTCATATACCTAAGTGTAAGAGCTAAAAACTATAAAATTCTTAGAAGAAAACATAGCCATAAATCTTCATGGTATTAGATTAGGCAATGGTTTCTTAGATGAGACACCAAAAGCACAAGAAACCAAAGGAAAAAATAAATAAAATTAAGTTTCATCAAAATGTAAAATTTCGGTGTTTCAAATGATACCATCAAGAAACACCAAATGGGAGAAATATTTGTAATCATATAAGGGTCTAATATCTAGAATATATAAAATATCTTACAATTCAATAATGACAAATCAATTAAAAATGGCCATAGTATCTAAACAGATATTTCTCCAAAGAAGATACACACACACACAGAAATTGCCAACACATGAAAATATGCTTAATTTTAGTAACTAGGTAAATGCAAATCAAAACCACAATGAAATAACACTTGATACCCACTAAAATGACTATAATCAAAAGATAAATGGTAAGTTCTGGTAGGAATGTGGAGAGATGAGCCCTCAGACACTGCTGGTAGGAGTGCACGACGGTGCAGCCACTTTGCAAAACAGTCTGGCCATTCCTCAGAGTGTTAAACATAGAGTTAGCATGTGGCCCAGCAATCCCATTCCTAGGTACATAGCCAAGAAAAATGAAAATGTATGTCACACAGCAACTTGTACATGAAAGTTCACCAAAGTATTGATAATAGCCAAACACTAGAAACAACCAAAATTTCCATCATCTGATGAATGGGTAAATAAAATGTAGTGTATACATACAATGGAATGTTGTTCTGCCATAAAAAGGAATGAAGTGCTGATACATGCGACAATGTGGATGAACCTTAAAAACATTGTGCTAAGTGAAAAAAGCCACAAAATATCACATATTATATGAAACCATGTATATGAAATGACCAGAATAGGCAAGGCCCCAGAGATGGAACTTAGGGTAACAGCTGGCTCAGTGGGGACGGGGCAGGGGACGGCCGGGAGGGTGTGGAGAATGACTGCTAGAGGGTACAGGGTTTCTTTTGGGAGTGATGAAAATGTTCTAAAATTGATTGCAGTAAGTATACTAGAAACCACTGGACTGTACACTTTAAACCAGTGTATTGTATGGGAATCATATTATACCTCACTAAAGCTGTTACAAGAAGTAAGTGTTCAATAAATGATAGCCATTATTGCTTAAAAATTACTCTGAGGAAAAAAGACAAGTCAAAGAACAGAAGAAACCTTTAATTTCTACTCCTATAAAGACTTACAAAGACAAATTATCCACACACAAAAAAAATTAGGAGTAGGAACAAGATGGCTAGATAGAGAACCATGAAAGGACTCTGAAAGACACAAAGAAGGCAGACCGTGCTGGCCGCAGACCTCAGGAGGGAGGACGGCAACGCGCTGAGATTCCTGAGGTCCCGCACGTGCGGGGGTGGGCACCGCAGAGGCCTGCAGCTTGGAACAACCAATAGGCGCGTACAGGAAAATAAACAAACCAACAAAAATCTATTCCCTCTGGCCAAAAAACTGGGAAAGGGAAAGCACAACAGAGACCAAGTGGAGACCTCCAGTTCTAACTCCTCAGCGGAGGTACCAGTTGGCCAACTGCCTTCAGTAGCAGCTTCAAAGTCCTGGCGGGCCAACCCGACCTCTGCTTCACAACCAGAGCACTGATGGGCCAACACATAAGCAGCATCAGCAAAGAAGCTCTAGGGAGCCATCCTAACCCACAGTGCTCTACGACTTGGGCGGTCCAATTCAATCTGCGGCAGCTCTGAAGCAATGACAAGCCTATCCAACCCCTGCTCCACATTGGGGCCACCAGCAAGTGGGCCAGCACACCTGTGTCAGCTGAGCCTGTTGTCTTCTGGCCCTCCACCAGTGGCATAAGGAGACTCAGGCCAGAGAAAAAGGGGGGATCATCTGAAAGGAGCACAAATTTTAATTGACAAGGAATTTCTCATCTGAAACTGCGGAGGCCAGAGGAAGTGGCACGATATTTTTTAGCACTGAACAAAAACAACTGTCAACTGGGAAACCTATTTCCAACATAAATACCCTTCAGGGACAAAAGCGAAATAAAGACATTCTCAGACAAAGGAAAACTAAGAAATTTGCTGCTAGCAGATCTACCCATAAATAATGTCTAAAGGATGTTCTCCAAAAAGGAGGGAAAAAAAAAAGAGAATAAGGCTGAGATATTCAGAAAGGAAAGAACAATGAAATGGTAAAAACTGAGGTAAGCACAACAGACTGTCCCTCATCTCATCAATTTATTTAGTAAAATTTTATGGTTGAAACAAAAATTTTCACATAATCTGATGCACTGCACAATCAACGCATAGGAAATACTTTTAAAAGTATGTTTAAAAAGTGAAGAAAGTAAATGAATAGAAGTAAGGTTTCTATAATTTAGCCAAAGTGGTAAAATGATACCAATAGATCTTGATAACTTGTGTGTGTGTGTGTGTGTGTGTGTGTGTGTGTGTATAAAATATATGGTAATTCCTAAAAGCAGCAACTAAGGAAAATTTAAGAATATACTGAAAAAATTATAAATAAACATTATAAATCAGTTAAAATGGAATTCTAAAAAGTGTTCAAATAACTTATAGGATGTCCTTCAATGGTAAATGGTTAAACTATGATACAGCCATATCATGGTGTACAACTCAGCAATAAAAAGGAATAAATATTGATGTATGCAACGACTTGGATGAATCCCATGGAAATTATGTTGAGTGAAAGAAGCCAATCCCAAAAGGTTAGGTATATTTCCATTTATATAACATTCTTAAAATGTCAAAATTATAAAACGAAGAACATATTAGTAGTTTCCAGAGGTTAAGGACTGGGGTGAAGGAAGTGGGCATGGTATAAAGGGGTAACACAAGGAAGTCGTGCAGTGATGTGGTGATATCTTGACTGTGGTGGTGGTTACACGAAGCTACACATGTGATGAAAATGCGCAGGGCTACATACACAGGCACACAAATGAGTGCATGTATGACTGGGAATTATCTGAGTAAGCTCTGTGGATTATAGCAATGTCAACTTTTTCATATTATACCATAATTATGCAAAATGTTAACATTATGGGAGGTTGAGTGAAAGGTTCATGGCCCCCCCCCCGGAAATTTCCTTGCAACTTCTTATAGATCTGTACTTATTACAAGATTAAAAGTTAAAAAAATTTATTCAATTGACACCTAAAAAATTTTTTGACTCTGCAAAGTTTTAAAATAATTGTGACAATATATTAATACCATGGCATTGGCTCTTGACAAGATAACAATTGTGACAATAAATAATTTTAAATAAAAATCCAGGAAGCTATAAAAAGAATAATGAGACAATAAGAATGAACTATTAGAAATTAAAATATGGGCCAGGCACACTGGCTCATGCCTGTGATCCTAGCACTTCGGGAGGCTAAGGTGGGAGGATCGCTTGAAGTCAGGAGTTTGAGACCAGCCTGAGCAACATAGTGAGACTGCATCTCTACAAAAATTTAAAAATTTAGTCAGGTGTGGTGACGTGCTACTCAGGAGGCTGAGGAGGGAGGATCGCTTGAGCCCAGGAGTTGGAGGCTGCAGTGAGCTGTGATGACACCACTGCACTCTAGCCTGGGTGACAGGGCAAGACCCTGTCTCTGAAAAAGAAAAAGACCCCGGAGGAGCCTACGAGAGACACTGCTTGGCAGACCATCCCGACGGGAAGGAAGGGTATCGGATTGAGAAGGGAGAAGAGCTGCAGCTCAGATGCGGATCACAGAGAGAGAGGACAGAGATGGCTGGGGACCGCATGGAGAAAAATCATGAGGCTGAGAAGGAAGAAGACAAAGAAGAGAAGATACTGGTGAGGATCAAACCCAGAGAGGCTGGGAGCCCAGTGAAAGGGTAAGGGAGGTTCCCCTCCCCCTCTTACATGCCTCTGGTGAACAGCAGGCCACTAAGTTTACTGAAGGCTTTGCTGCCCTCCACACCTCTTTCTTTGAGGACTTGTGGTGGGACAGGGGGTCACAATTTGGGAACTCCTTGCCCACCAGCATTTTGCAGGGTCACATGGTGGCAGCTCACATAAGTAAGGTAAGCTCACATAGGTGCCCCCTGGACACAAAAGGGGTGCAGCGGGACGCAGGGGAGAAGTCTGGGAGCTGGACTCAGGTGGCGAGGAAGCTTGCACATACATACCTGACAGTGCAGCGTGGTGGGGTGCTGAGGTACAGGGATCTGGGAGCGTACCCATATCTGCCACCAGAGAACTGCCAAGTGGATAAGGGTGTGGCATCTGGAGAGGAACAGCCTACCCCCAGCTCCATGGCAACCAAACACGCTACTCAGGTGCCCAACTGACTGGGTTCTGTGGCCCCTCCCCCTACTCATTAAAACAGGGAGAGAAGTTTGCAACGAGAAGTTCACAAGCGATCGCTTCCTTCCGGCAGTTGTGTGCTCCAAGCTGAGGTCCCCACAGATAGAGGGGACCCACCTATTCCTTTGAGGACTTACAGTGGAACAGGGGTGCACAATCAGAGAACTCCGTGCCCTCCAGCATTTCACAGAGACGCATGCTAGTGGGTCAGACTCACAGACTAGGATGAGTACGAGAATTGGACTTGGGAGGAGAAGGAGCATATGTGGGCGGAACTGAACGGAGTGTGCTGTGGGGATGCAAGGGGTGGCAATTTGGGAGAGCACCCACTCCTCCCTGCAGAAAAACTGCACTACTGGATATTGGCAGAAAGATCCCCAGCCCAGGGCCTTAATGCTCGA
Organism: Avahi laniger; assembly: GCA_963575035.1. Taxonomy (NCBI): domain Eukaryota; kingdom Metazoa; phylum Chordata; class Mammalia; order Primates; family Indriidae; genus Avahi; species Avahi laniger. The sequence goes on along the minus strand of CAUYSK010005669.1, from coordinate 61,999 downwards.
GCATTTAGGATCCTCCCCTGTGAACAGCCTTCCCAGTTTAGAGAGCTTGTCCTGACCCTCCTACCAGCAGCTCCTGCTAGTGGCCGGAAAAGCAACTTCTGAGCCCCATGGAGGATTTCCATAGCCTTTCAGGTTCCCGCAACCTAGACATGAACTGCCGTGCTCCTCCTCCCTCCTCAGTGGTGGTGGAGATCAAGCAACACCCTGCGAGCTACAGGGTCCCTCCTAAAGCTTGGGGCACACAAGTACTCCACCTGGGGGAACAGAGCCTACCACCAGCACAAAAGAACATCCTGGCAACAGGTTCTTTCACACAAACATCAACCAATGACAGGGAGAACAACTCTATACCACATCATTGCATCCTCCAACTAGAGCAAACAGGGAGTGGCTGATTCGTACTCACAAGTACCACAAGCGATCTTGGAAATTAAGCTGGGGGACCCAATACAATTCACACTGCTGGGAAGAATTGAAGACAGCAGGACAGACGCAACCAGAGAGAATCATCAAAGCTTCTTGAATACCCCATAGACAACTCAGGACCAGCACTCTTCTCCCTGACACGGTCAGGGACTGATCTTCAGGGACCCGAGGACAGGCCCACAGGCCAGGCCTAATACCGCCAGGACTCATTCGAGAGGCCAGATGAGAAGGAATCAGTGAAAGAACTATGGAAGCATGAAAAATCAGTGCAAAAGGACAGCCCCAAAAGGAAACAACTCCTTACCAATGGATACCAAACAAAAAGAAAATATTGAAATGACAGATAAAGAATTCCAAATATACATTATATGGACACTCAATAAAATATAAGAGAAAATGGAAAACCAACACAAAGAAACCACAAAAAATACAGGAAATGAATGAAATATTTACTAAAGAAATAAATTTATTAAAAAAAATCAAATAGACCTTCTGGAAATGAAAAATTCATTGAAGGAAATATTACACACAATGGGAAGTTTAAAGAATAGAACAGACCAGGCAGAAGACAGAATCTCAGAGCTTGAAGACAACACCCTTGAATTAAAAAAGTCAGTCAAAGATAAACAACAGAGAAATAAGAGGAATGAATGAAGCCTACAAGAAATATGGGATTATGTAAAGAGGCCAAACATAAGACTCATAGGCATCCTTGAGAGTGAAGAAAAAAACACACTAGGGTTGGAAAACCTATTTGAGGGAATAATTGAGGAAAATTTCCCTGATTTTGCTAGAAATTTAGATATCCATGTACAAAAAGCTCAACAAACACATGGGAGATCCATTGCAAAGAGGCAATCACCAGACAAAGCCAACAGGAAGGAGGAACTCCTGTGAGTTGTAAGGCAAAAACATCAGGTAACTTACAAAGGAAAACCCATCAAGCTAACTTCCCACTTCTCAACTGAGACCTTACAAGCTAGAAGGGTTAGGGGACCCATCTTCAGTCTTCTTCAACAGAATAATGGTCAGCATAGAATTTTGCAAAACTAAGTTTCTTACATGAGGGAGAAATAAAGACTTTTTCAGACAAGCAAACACTGAGGAAATATGTCAAGACCAGACCATTCCTGCAGGAAGTACTCAGATATGAATTATACATTGATCAGCACAATAGACATCCGCTAGTGTGAAATCACCCAAAAGCTAAAGTTCAGAGCCCATATAAAATAATGGCTTATGAGGTAAAACAAAGCAATAAGGTTCTACACAACAGGATGAACAGAAATGCATCCCACTTGTCAATTCTTTCAATAAACACAAACAGCTTGAATTCTCCACTCAAGAAACACAGGCTGGCAGAATGCATTAAAAAAATATAATCTAAGTATCTACTGTCTCCAAGAAGTACATCTAACACACAAGGACACATTCAGACTCAAGGTGAAGGGATGGAAAAAAATATTCCGTGCAAATGGAAATGAAAAGAAAGCTGGGTGTAGCCATTCACATATAGGATAACACAGACTTCAAATTGACAATAGTAAAGAAAAGACAAAGATGGTCACGGTAAATGGAGCAATTCAACAAGAAGACATAACAATCCTAAATATTTATGCACTTACCACAGGTGTGCCCAGACTCATAAAGCAAACCCTACTAGATCTAAACAAAATGATAAACAGTAGCATCATAATAGCTGGGACTTTAACACCCCACTCACAGAGATCCTCCAAGCAGAATATAAACAAAGAAATATGGGAATTAAAGGGAACTCTAGACCAAATGGGCCTAACAGATAGTTACAGAATATTTTACCCCAAAACTACTGAATATACATTCTTCTCATCAGCACATGGAACATTCTTTAAGATTGATCACATTTTAGGCCACAAAACATGTCTCAACAAATAAAAAAAAAACAGAAATTATACTATGTATTTTCTCTGACCACAGTGGAATAAAAATAGAAATCAATTCCAACAGAAACACTCAACTCTACACAGTCATGGAATTTAAACAACCTACTGCTGAATGATCATTGGGTCAAGAAGGAAATCAAGAGATAAATCATAAGATTCCTTGAACAAAATGACAAAGGGGACAGAAGTTATCAAAATCTATGAGATTAAGCAAAAGCAGTCCTAAGGGGAAAATCCATAACCTTAAATGCCTACATCAAAAAGACAGAAAGATCACAAATCGACAATCTAATGAATCACCTCAAGGAACTAGAAAAGGAAGAGCAAACCAAACTCAAACCCAGTAGATGACAAGAAATATCTAAGGTCAGAGCAGAATTAAATGAAATGAAAAACAAAAAAATAATACATAAGTTTAATGAAACAAAAAGTTGGTTCTTTGAAAAGATAAAGAAAATTGATAGGCCTCTCTCTAGATTAAGCAGAAATAGAAAGGGAAGTACCAAAATAAGCTCAATCAGAAATGAAAAAAGAAGTATTACAACTGATACCACAGAAAAACAAAATATCACCTGTGAATACTATAAAAAAATCTCTATGCACACAAACTCAAAAACATTGAGAAAATGGACAAATTCCTGGAAACACACGTCCTCCCAAGGATCAATCAGGAAAAAATACAACTCCTAAACAAACCAATAATGAGAAATGAAATTGAAGCAGCAATAAAAAATCTTCCGACAAACAAAGTCCTGGACCAGATGGTCTCACAGCTGAATTTTATCAGACCTGCAAAGAAGAATTGGTACCCACACTGCAGAAATTATTTCATAACATGGTTCTATGAAGCCAGTAGCACCTTGATACCAAAGCCAGGAAAGGACACAACAACAACAACAAAAAATAAACTACAGACCAATATGCCTTATGAATACAGATGTAAAAATCTTCAATAAAATTCTAGCGAAGCAAAATTCAGCAGCACATCAAAAAAATAAAATAAAATAATCCATGACCAAGTGGGCTTCATCCCAGGGATGCAAGGATGTATCAACATACATAAATCCATAAATGTGATTCATCATATAAACAGAAGCAAAAACAAAGATCATATGATTATCTCAATAGATGCAGAAAAAGCACCCTTTTCTGATAAAAACTCTTAACAACATAGGCACAGACGATGGAACATATCTCAAAATTATAAAAGCCATATGTAACAATCCCACAGCCAACATCACACTGAATTGGGAAAAGTTGAAAGCATTCCCACTTAGAAATGGAACAAGACAAAGATGCTTGCTGTCACCACTTCTACTCAACATAATGCTGGAAGTCCTAGCCAGAGCAATTAGGCCAGAGGACAAAATTAAGGGTATCCAAATGGGGAAAGAGAATGTCAAACTATCACTCTGTGCTGACGATACGATCTTATATCTAGAAAACCCCAAAGATTCTGCCAAGAGACTCCTGGCATTGATAAATAAAGTCAGCAAAGTCTCAGGTTACAAAATCGATGTACACAAATTCCTATATACCAAAAACAGTGAAGTGGAGATTCACTCAAAGACTCAATACCTTTCACAATAGCAAAAAAGAAAATAAAATTCCTGGGAATATATTCAAACGAGGTGAAAGATCTCCACAAAGAGAACTACAAACCAATCAGGAAGGAAATTGCAGATGATGTAAACAAATGGAAAAATATATGCTCATGGATCAGGACTATCAACATCATTAAAATTTCCATACTATGCAAAATGATTTACAGTTCAGTGTAATCACCATCAAAATACCAACATCATATTTCACAGAGCTAGATAAAATAATTCTACACTTCGTTTGGAACCAGAAAAGAGACTAAATAGCCAAAGCAACCTTAAGCAAAAGGAACAAATCTGGAAGCATCATTTTACCAGACTTTAAGCTATGCAACAAGGCTATAGTAACCAAAACAGCATGGCACTGGCACAAAAATAGAGACACAGACCAATAGAACAGAACAGAGAACCGAGATATAAAAGCATCCATATATTCCCATCTCATCCTTGACAAAGCAGACAACCATATACACTGGAGAAAAGAATCCCTATTCAATAAATGGTGCTGGGAAAACTGGAGAGCCACATGTAGAAGACTGAAACAGAATCAGATCTCTCATCACTCACAAAAATTAACTCAAGATGGGTAACAGACTTAAACCTAAGACATGAAACCTTAAGAATTCTAGAAGAAAATGTTGGAAAAATGCTTCTGATATTGGCCTAGGCAAAGAATTTATTAAGAAGATCCCAAAGGCAATCACAGCAACAACAAAAATTAGTAAATGGTACTTGAGTAAATTAAAAAGCTTCTGCACAGCCAAGGACACAATCAACAGAGCAAATAGACAACTATAGAATGGGAGAAAACATTCACATGCTATACCTCTGATAAAGGGCTAATAACCAGAATCCACAAGGAACTCAAGCAAATCAGCAAGAAATCATCAAACAACCCCATTAAAAAGTAGGCAAAAGACAAGAACAAAAGCTTTTTAAAAGAAGATAAACTAATGGCTAATAAACATATGAAAAAATGCTCAAACATCACTAATCATCAGACAAATGCAAATCAAAACCACAAAGGGATATCACCTAACCCCAGTGAGAATGGCTTTTATTAAAAAATCCCTAAATAATAGATGCTGGCATGGATGTGACGATAAAGGAACACATATACACTGTTGGTGGGGACTGCAAACTAGTACAACCTTTATAGAAAACAGTATGGAGATTCCTCAAAGAACTACAAGTAGACTTACCATTTGATCTAGCAATCCAACTACTGGGTATTTTCCCAAAGGAAAAAAAGTCATTTTATCAAAAAGACACTTGCAGTAGAACGTTTATTGCAGCACAATCCACAATTGCAGAGATGTGGAATCAACCCAAGTGCCCACCAATTCATGAGTGCATTAATAAAATGTGGTATATGTATACCATGGAGTACTATTCAGCCATAAAAAACAATGAATTAATACCTTTTGCAACAATCTGGATGGAATTAGAGACCATTCTCCTAAGTGAAATATTGCAAGAATGGAAAAACAAACACCATACGTACTCACTATTAAATTGGAACTAACCGATCAGCATTCATGTGCACAGATGGAAGTAAAACGCGGTGGAAATCGAGCAGGTGGGAGGGGCAGAGGAGCGGATGGGAGAAATCCTACCTAATGGATATAATGTACACTATCTGGGTGATCGGCACACTTATAATTTTGACTTAAACAGTACAAAAGCAATCTATGTAACCAAAACATTTGCACCACTGTAATATTCTGAAATTAAAAAAATTAAAATGTGACTTTAAAAAATTCAACAGAAGAGAAGATTTCCTGAATGCTATTATAAGGTTGGTGCAAAAGTAATGGAAGTTTTGGACAGTGAATTTTAAATCATTATAACTAGGCTCAAACACATCTTTATTAATCAAAATATGAACCATTACAATCAACAGATCTTTGCCAATGAGAAATAAGTTTATTTATTCCTGTACCATAAAAATCTGTGCTTTGGGATTTGATGAACTCTTGGAAAGCATTTTCTGCCTCCTGCTGGTTGTGGAAGCATTTTCCCTGCAAAAAGTTGTCAAGATGCTTGAAGAAGTGATAGTTGGTTGGCAAGAGGTCAGGTGAATATGGCAGATGAGGCAAAACTTTGTAGCCCAATTCGTTCAACTTTTGAAGCGTTGGTTGTATGACATGCGGTCAGGCATTGTCGTGGAGAAGAATTGGGCCCTTTTTGCTGATCAATGCTGGCTGCAGGCATTACAGTTTTCAGTGCATCTCATCAATTTAGTGAGCATACTTCTCAGATGTAATGGTTTTGCTGGGATTCAGAAAGCTGTAGTGGATCAGACCAGCAGCAGACCACCAAATAGTGATCATGACCTTTTTATGGTGCAAGTTTGGCTTTGGGAAGTGCTTTTGAGCTTCTTCTGAGCTGGTCCTCTCTGGTTGTTGCATACAATTGACTTTTCGTCGCATGTCACAATCTAATCAAGAAATGGGTCGTTGTTGCATACAAGAAGAGAAGATGACACTTCAAAATGATGATTTTTTTTATTTTTGGTCAGCTTATGAGGCACCAACTTATTGAGCTTTTTCATCTTTCCAATTTGCTTCAAATGCCAAACCACCATAGAAGGATTTATGTTGATTCTTCAGCAACTTCTGTGTAGCTGTAAGAGGAGCAGCGTCAATGATGGCTCCCAGTTGGTCATTGTCAACTTCCGATGGCCGGCCACTGTGCTCCTCATCTTCAAGGCTCTCATCTCCTTTGCAAAACTTCTTGAACCACCACTGCACGGTACGTTCCTTAGCAGTTCCTGGGCCAAATGCATTGTTGACGTTGCAAGTTGTCTCTGCTGCTTTAGGACCCATTTTGAACTCAAATGAGAAAATCTCTCTAATTTGCCTTTTGCCTAACATCATTTCCATAGTCTAAAATAAATATAAAATAATCAGCAAGCAATAAGTCATCAGTAAATAAACATAAAGTGAGAAATGCCCATTAAAATGATGTATCACATAACTACATCATTTAAGAATGTATTCCAATATTAAACGGCAAATTTCAACAACGCTGAAACCGCAATTACTTTTGCACCAACCTAATATTGATACTAATATACGTAATTATAGCAAATATGTAAAATATAATAACTATATATAAATATATTGAAATTCTTAATTAAAGTATAATAAATTATAAAATATAATTATAGCCAAAAATAAAGGAATAGAAAACATTTGAGAAAAAGTAAGAGACTCACCAGATAATATGAGTGTTTTGCATGCTTAAGGCCTTGGGACACAGGGTACCAGTGTGCCCAGACAGTCGGTGCTAACAATGTGACTTATAGTGAACATCCTGTTGCTCCCTGGGGGGCTGGTGCTGCACACCTTACTTACTGATCCTTGATAAAAGCCATGGGCAGCCGAGCCTGAGCAAGCTTCCTTGGGTGGCAATACTTTGCATGCGCTGTCACGTGTCCTTGCTGGGGTAATTAAGTGCATCTCACGTGACTCTACTGGAAGAGGACAATTGGAAGCTTGGGCCTACTTTTCTAAGGACATGGCCCATGTACCTTTCCCTTTGCCGATTTTTTTTCCTGTATCCTTTCACTGTAATAAATCCTAAGTATAGCAGCTTCTGCGTCCTCTGAGTCCTCTGGTGAATTTTTGAGGCTGAGGGTGGTCACGGGGACCCCTGACATCCCTTCCTTCAAGGGCAGGGATCTCTTTCCTTTGCAGGAACTGTCTGGACTTCACTGATCCATATTTACTTTCCCAACATTTGGCAAGGTTTATAACACCCAGTCAATCCCCACAGATGAGTTAGTCACAACATATGACCTGGTCAATCATGACCAAGTGGTCATTAACACCAACATTTCAAGCAGAGGGCTGCATACCTGGGAATATGTCTGACGCCTCTATTTCATCAGTCCCCTTCACTCAGCCCCAGTGACAGACATGGCATGCTACTAGGTCTCTCCTACTCCTTAAAACTGTGAGTAAGTGGCAAGGGAAGCTCATCATTTTAGTACTACCACAACCAAGCCGCCAGTGGGGTGGGGCTGTCAGCCCCCAGCAGTTTTCGCCACAAACCCCCTTATCCCGTCCCTCTCAGAAACTGCACAGAACACGGGAGTCATCCGCCACACGGCGTCAGGAGAAGAGCTCCAGTCCTTGCCCTGGAGAATGTCTCTTAGCTAGGAGGTGGCTCCATCTAAGAGGCATGCCTCAGATAATTTAGTAGCAATATTAGAAAATAATTTTGATATTAAAAATACCTGTGGAATTATTCTCTTTAAAATTCACTCTCACTCGTTTATCCTCTGATAAGCTTTCTTGAGCAGGTAAGAGAGAGCTGTAAGTCGTAGATTGTATGTCAACTACACATAGCACACAGCCTTCCTTATATGTGTCAAGCATGAAATAACTATTTAAATTGTTGATTTTGTTAGCCATGTGCCTATAAAATGCTTTCATTTCTTTGGCTCCTGGTCCACACCTCAAATCTGTGACCTATTAATTTATTTTCTAAGAAAAGATTTTGAGGTTTCATCATCCTAGAGAAGTGAGTCATACATGTGAAATATTATTTAAATGATATATATTTGTCTTAAAATGGCTCAAAGTCACAGCACTGGATAATGTGAAGTTAGATGTATTCCCTACTTTACCACTTTTTCAAGTAAAATTGCATAGTCCAAATTTGTACAGATTGTATACTTGCACTGTACTAACACGAGTGACGACAAAGATAAAGGCCATATTCCCACCTTATAGGAGCTGAAAGGCAGTGAGAAGTTTCCATCACGTATTAACCCAGGGATTTTATGTTTTTGAGAAAACCTTAACATTCACAAGTCTCTCAAACGGCTTCTCATCTATAAAGCACACAGAGTAATTACATGCTTTGTTCAAGGCCAGCAAAAGAGTAAGAGAAATAGTATGACAGACCCCAATGAAGCTGTTGGCTCTCCCTTTCTTTCATTAAAATAAGCATTTATGGGGGGGCGAGAGGGGGGTATGTGTGTGTGTGGTATGTATTTGTATTTTTTTAAAAAATAAAAGCAGCATTTCAATTTGTGGAAATATCTCCTGTAAGTCCTGATGCCATTCCTATTAAACGCACGTTAACTGCTTGGAATCCCAGGCACACACTCAGGTTCATTCCCTTTTTCCTCAGGCAGTTTCCAAATCCGCAACATTTTCATTTTAACAGTCCCCATTACTGGCGTCATTTAACACTTGAGGGTTTGCTCAAGTCAATATCCACCTTGCTGATCCTACAAACACTTATTTTGTTGACACAACACAGTCTGAATCCATAGGTACTGGAAGTAAAAATTCAAAAACGATTCCTCCAACATGTCACCAAGTGCTAAGAATAACTCTGTCAGTCACTCAGTCCTGTCACGAAGACACAGCACAGGAGAGACATCAAGCACAGAGCCTTTCATAGGATCCCACTCCCTTCAATGACGGTGAAGGGAGTCTTCTCAAAGACACCTGACACCATTCTCAGGATGAAAATGCTTACCTGGAAGACACTTTGTTGGACACATCTGACTCCTACTTCCTCATTAACAAGCAAATCTTTACCACAAGCAAATCTTAACTAATCAGAAGAGGAGAAGCTCTATCCTCAGAAGGAGCAACAAAAACCCATTCAGAATAAAAATTTCCTCTTCAATTAAGCTTTAAATGTTCTTGGATGACTCCAAATGAAGAAATATGATATCTTTTTACCTGATTGGAAAACCTCATGCTCACATTACGTTGATTCTGAAGTGGGACATAGCGCTGGACAGGATCAATGTCTTTAGGACTGATTAATTCATCAGCTGAAAAAAAAAAGAAGGGAAGTGACATTACCAAAAATGCATTTGTGTAATACTATAAACCAACGAGACATAAGAGACATCTATAAAACAGTCCTCTCAATAAGAGCAGAATATACATGTTTCTCGGTGCACATGGAACATCCTCCAGGATATACTATATACTGGGCCATAAAATAAGCCTCAATAAATATAAAAGGATTGAAATAATAAAAAGTATATTCAATGACCACAATGGAATGAAATTAGAAATCATAACAGAAAGAAATCTTATAAATTCACACATATGTAAAAATTAGATAATATACTACTTAGTAAACAAGGGATGAAATAAGAAATCAAAAGGGAAATTAGAAAATACTTTCAAATGTACTTTCTGATGAGATGAATAAAAATAAAGATACAACATACAAAATTTATGGGATGTGGGCAAAGCAATGCTCAGAGAAAAATTTATAGCTATACATGCCTATATTCAACAGAAGAAAAGTCTCAAATCAATAAACTATCCTTCCACCTTAAGATAGTGGATGAAAAAGAGCAAACTAAATGAAAAGCAAGCATAAAGACACGATAAAGAGTAGAGTAGAAATTAATGAAACAGAGTATAGAAAAATAATAGAGAATATCAAGGAAATCAAAAGTAGGTTCTTGAAAAGCTCAATAAAATTAACAAAACTTTAGCTAGACTGACCAAGAAGAGAGAAGACTCAAATTACTAAAACAAAAATGAAAGTAGGAAAACAAGCAGCACATGTACTCACCACCAAATTGGTATTAACTGATCAACACATAAGTGCACATATAAGAATAACATCTATTGGATGTCGGGCAGGGGGGAGGGGGTAAGGGGGAGGCGGGTACGGGTATATGCATACACAAAGAGTGCAATGCGCACCATCTGAGGGACGGACACACTTGAAACTCGGACTTGAGGAGGGGGCAAGGGCAACATACGTAACCTAAACATCTGTACCTCCATAATATGCTGAAATAAAAAAAAATAAAAGTAGGAACATTACTATTGACTTTAAGGATTATAAGAAAATGGTATGAACAAATGTATGTCAAAAAATTAGATAACCTAGATGAAACAGACAATTTCCTAGAAAGACACAAACTACCAAAACTGACTCAAAAAGGCACAGAACAAATTCACAGCTAGTATCATACTGAACAAGGAAACCCTGAAAGCCTTTCCTTTAAGATCTGTAACAAGATAATGACGTACACTTTTACTGCTTTTATTCAACATGGTACTAGAAGTGCTAGCCAGCCAGAGCAATTAGATAAGAGAGAAAAATAAAGGGCACCTAAATTACAAAGGAAGAAGTTGAATTATCCTTGTTTGCAGATGATATGATCTTATATTAAGAAAAACCTAAGGAGTTCACCAAAAAACTATCAGAAATGACAAATTCAATAAAGTTGCAGGATACAAAATCAACATACAAAAATCAAAAGCACTTCCATATGCCAACAGCAAACAATCTGAAAAAGAAACCAAGAAAGTAATCTCATTTATAATAGCTACAAATAAAATTAAATAACTAGAAATGAAATTGAAGAAGTGAAAGATTTCTGCAATGAAAACTATAAAACATTAATGAAAGAAATTGAAGAGGACACAAAAAAATGCAAAGATATTCCATTTTCATGAATTGGAAGAATCAATACTGTTAAAATATCCATACTACCCAAAGCAAGCAATCTACAGATTCAATGAAATTCCTATCAAAATAGCAATTATATTCTCCACAGAAACAGGAAAAAAAATCCTAAAATGTATATGGACTCACAAAACTGTCCTGAGCAGAAAGAACAAAGCTGGAGGAATTACATTATCTGATTTCAAATTATATTACAAAGTGATAGTAACCAAAACAGCATGGTACTAGCATAAAAACAGACTATGAGCAATGGAACAGAATAGAGAACCCAGAAATAAATCCAGGCATTTACCGTCAGCTTGTTTTCAACAAAGGTGCCAAGAACATTCATTTGGGAAAGGACAGTCTCTTCAATAAATGGTGCTAGGAAAATTGTATATCCACATACAAAAAAGTGAAACTAGACTCCTGTCTGTTGCCTATATAAAAACCAAATCAAAATGGATCAAAGACTTAAATGTAAGACCTAGAAGTATGAAACTAACATAATAAAACATTGGGGAAACCCTCTAAAACATTGGTCTGGGCAACGATTTCTTGAGTAAAACCTAAAAAGCAGAAGCAAACAAAGCAAAAATGGACAAAAGGGATCACACCAAACCAAAAGCTTCCACACAGAAAAGAAAACAATCAACAAAGTGAAGAGACAACCCACAGATGCGATAAAATATTTGCAAACTACCCATCTGACAAGGGACTGATAACCAGAAAATATAAGGAAGTCAACTCCATAGCAAAAATACAAATAATCTGATTTAAAAATGGGCAAAATATCTGAATAGACATTTCTCAAAAGAAGACATACAAATGCTCAACACCATTAGTCATCAGAGAAATGCAAATCAAAACTACAATGAGATCATCTCACCCCAGTTAAAATGGCTTTTAACCAAAAGGCAGTCAGCAATGAATACTCATGAGGATGTGGAGAAAGGGGAAGCCTCATACACTCTTGGTAGAAATGTAAATTAGTATAGCTACTATGAAGAACGGTATGGAAGTTCCTCAAAAAACTAAAAATAGAACTACCATATGATCCTGCAATCTCACTGCTGAGTATATATCCAAAAGAAAGGAAATCAGTATATTAAAGAGATATCTGCACTCCCATGTTTACTGTAGCACTATTCACAATAGCCAAGACATGGAATCAACCTAAGTGTTCATGGATGGATGAATGGAAAAAGAAAATATGTTGTATTTACACGATGCAATACTACTAAGCCATAGAAAAGAATGAAATCATGTCTTTTGCAGCAACACGCATGCACCGAAAGTCATTATCTTAAGTGAAACAAGCCAGGCACAGAAAGTCAAATAATGCATGTTTTCACTCATAAGTGGATGCTAAAAAATGGGTACACTTTGATGTGTACAGTGGAATGATAGAAAATGGAGATTCAGAAGTGTGAGGAGGTGAGGGGGGGTGGGTGATGAAAAATCAGTTAATGGCTACAATGTATGTTATTCAGGAGATGGATACCCTAAAAGCCCTGAACTGACCACTATGCAAAATATGCGTGTAACAAAATTGCACAAAAATTTGTACAAATAATAATTTAAAAAAAAACTGAGCAGGGAGTCAATAGTAAATTTCTCTGCAGCGTTAGGAATATCTATATATCAGACTTCTATTCTGGGGTACCTTTAGGCATATCTGCAATGAGATTCAATAAACAAAATCACCAAAGGATTTTTTGGTAACTCTTGGAGGATCTTTTCCATTCTAATTAAAGTAATACTAATAATAGAATACCACGAAAAAGAAGGATGAAGAGCAGTAGCAGAATCTGCCACCGCCACCACTGCCTCTGCAGCAGCAGCAGCAATACTTACACAGTGCTTACTAGGCTCCTGGCATTGTTCAAGCATTTCACATATATTAAAGCTCTAATCCTCACAAAAACCTTACCATTTTACAGATGATAAAACTGAGGCACTAAGTGTTTAAACAACTTGCTCATAGTTAGTATGTGGCAGAGGGGAGACACAGTCTGTTTCTGAAGTTTGAGCTCTTAACCACATACTAATACTAACCTCAAAGAACACTGACATTCTATACAACACAGGTGGAAAAGATATCAGGAGGAGGAAACAATGCAAAGAAAACAATTTAGACCTTGATATATTACATTTTTCCTAACCAAATCAAGTGACATGTTACAGATATTGTTTTCACTCTCAGAAAAAATACTTTTGCAAAATTGAAACCAAACCAATATAAGCAGATATCTACATATAACTTCAATTTATTAATTATATTTTAGCTCATGATGCAGGGTTGATTAGTACCCTGATAATCTAAATAAGTAGCAAATTATTTCTCTATCTCATTTGTATGATCACTGAGATATGAAAAAATTTCCAAAACCAACAAGCACTTTTCATAATTAATGTTTCACTGTCATTCTATAGAAAAGAAATTCTATTTTTATTATAGTATTTTATTATTTATAAATGGTAACAGATAATTTAAGAAATCTTATATCCTTGGAGGCATAAATGCTAATCTATAAAAATGGATATGAACTGAATGGTCAACCAAGTCTTTCAAAAGCTTATTTCTTTGTTACTTCCTTCACGTTTCTCTCTTCATACCATAGTTTTTTATCTACCTTGATGTTCCAACTTATACCATGTGCTGCATGCCTCTTATTCATGGATATACCCCAGTACCTACTACAGCACCTGGCATATAGTAGGCACTCAATAGATTCACTAAACACAAGAATAAATTGGTTGATTAACAAATACAGAAACACTTATTACCATAATTATTAATTTTCATAATGATAAAAGTGACAAATATCCTTAAAAGGTCAATAGGCACAGTTTTTTCCCCTTTGCATTGATTTATAGCAGTCAGGAGGCAAAAATAGAGGTTCTGTTTGTGCCAATTCAATGATACTGGATTTCTGGGGAAGAGAAACAAGCCTTAAAGAACTTATACCCAACAAATTACAGAATATTTAAAATGAAAATAAAAGGAACAAGGATAAAAGAGCAATGGCTTTCTACATTTACAATACAGCATCAAACTTCAAAGACAATAAAATATTTCTATAAATAACGATAGCTGTCTTTAAATCCTTAGAAAACAGTGATCAAGTAAATTCATTAACATTTGCATTTTTTGTGCACAGAAAGGTGTATTAAATATGTCTTGGGTTTACCTTCAATAATAATTGTCCAGGGTAAAAATAAAACATTTAGAAAACTTTTGTTTCTTTAATAAAATGACAATTTAAAGGAAAGTTATCAGAGCAAGTAATTTTTTTTATCATGACACCAAAATTACATAGGACACACCAAAATAGGCTCAGCAGATAATTTACAGGGTAAAATTATGTGCTTCAAAGTCTGATTCTCAGCTGCAGTGACAAATATAAGTAACACATGTATTATGAGCTATTTGGAGAAAAAGAAAATATAGATCTTCAACCTCATATATTATACCAAAAAACTGCAAATTTTTATATAACATTTTTTTACTCAATTGATTAACAAGGATGGACTTTCTAAGAATAAAATGCCAAATTACATGGCAAAAATTGAGTAGAAAAACACTGATAGATTTGAGTGTATAAAGATTTTAAATTTCATTTATCAAAAAAACCAGCATAGACTAGGCATGGTGGCTCATGACTGTAATCCCAGCATTTTGGGAGGCCAAGATAGGAGGATCACTTGAGGCCAGGAGTTTCAGATCAGCTTGGGCAACATAGTAAGACCTCATCTTTAAAAAAACAAACAAATTAGCTGGGTGTGGTGGCACACACTTATAGTTGCAGCTACTCTGGAGACTGAGGTGGGAGGATGGCTTGAGGCTAGGAGTTCAAGGCTGTAGTAAGCTATGATTGCGCCACTGCACTCCAGCCTAAGTGACAGTGCAAGACCTTGTCTCTAAAACGAAACAAAACAAAATGAAACAGTTCTAAGTGGGAATGGTTTCAATTTTTCCCCATTTGGTATGATATTGGCTGTGGGTTTATCATATATGGCCTTGATAATTTTAAGGTATGTCTTGTCTGTGCCTATTTTGCTAAGAGTTTTTATCATAAAGGTGTGCTGGACTTTGTCAAATGCTTTTTCTGCTTCTATTGAGAGAATCATATGGTCTTTGTTCTTGCTTTTATTTATGAGGTGAATTGCATTTATAGATTTGTGTATGTTGAACCAGCCTTGCATCTCTGGTATAAAGCCCACCTGGTCATGGTGAATTATTTTTTTGATATGCTGTTGGATTCGATTTGCTAAAATTTTGTCAAGGATTTTTGCATCTATATTCATGAAAGATATTGGTCTATAGTTTTCTTTCTTTGTTGTGTCCTTTCCTGGCTTTGGTATTAAGGTGATACTGGCTTCATAGAATGAGTGACAGAGGACACCATCTTTCTGAATGTTCTGGAATAATTTCTGTAGTATAAGTTCTTCTTTGTATGTTTGGTAAAACTCGGAAGTGTAGCCATCTGGTATGGGACCAGACAAGGTTGTCCACTATCTCTACTTCTATTCAACATAGCACTGGAAGTCCTTGCTAGAGCAATTAGACAAGGGAAGAGAATTAAGAGCATCCAAATGGGGGCAGAAGAGATCAAACTCTCACTCTTTGCTGATGATATAATGCTATATCTAGAAAACCCCAAGGATTCAACCAAGAGACTCCTGGAATTGATAAATGAATTCAGTAAAGTCTCAGGATACAAAATCAATACATGCAAATCAGAGGCTTTCATATACGCCAATAACAGTCAGGCCAAAATTCAAATCAAAAATGCAGTACCTTTTACAATAGCCTCAAAGAAAATTAAATATCTACAAATATATTTAACAAAAGAGGTGAGAGATATATACAGGGAGAACTACAAAACACTAAAAAAAGAAATTATAGAAGATGTAAACAGATGGAAAAATCTACCTTGCTCATGGATTAGAATCAACATTGTTAAAAATGTCCATACTACCCAAAATGATCTACAGAATTAATGAAATCCCTATCAAAGTACCATCATCATTCTTTACAGATCTAGAAAAAATAATTCTACACTTTGTATGGACCCACAGAACACCTCATATAGCCAAAGCAATCTTAAGCAAAAAGAACAAACTGGGAGGTATCAGTCTACCAGACTTCAAGTTGTACTACAAGGCTACAGTAACTAAAACAGTATGGTATTGGCACAAGAACAGAGATATAGATCTTTGGAACAGGACTGAGAATCCAGAGACGAAACCATCCACATATTTTCATCTAATCTTTGACAAAGCAGACAAAAATATACACTGGGGAAAAGAATGTCTTTTCAATAACTGGTGCTGGGAAAACTGGATAACTACATGCAGAAGATTGAAACTGGATCCTCACCTCTCACCTCTCGCAAAAATCAGTTCACGATGGACTTAAACCTAAGGCATGAAACCTTAAGAATCCTAGAAGAAAATGTAGAGACTCTTTCAGACATCGGCCTAGGCAAAGAATTTATGAGGAAGACCCCCAAACCACTCATAGCAACAATAAAAATAAATAAATAGGACCTGATCAAATTAAAAAGCTTCTGCACAGCCAAGGAAACTCTCATTAGAGCAAATAAACAGCCTAAAGAATGGGAGAAAATATTTGCTCTCTACACATCCAATAAAGGGCTGATAACAAGAATCTATCTAGAACTCAAAAAAATAAACAAGAAAAAAATCAAACAACCCCATCAGCAAATGGACAAAGGACATGAATAGAAACTTTTCAAAAGAAGACAGAATAGACCGGGCGCGGTGGCTCACGCCTATAATCCTAGCACTCTGGGAGGCCGAGGCGGGCGGATTGTTTGAGCTCAGGAGTTCAAACCAGCCTGAGGAAGAGCGAGATCCCATCTCTACTAAAAATAGAAAGAAATTAATTGGACAACTAAAAATATATAGAAAAAATTAGCTGCACATGGTGGTGCATGCCTGTAGTCCCAGCTACTCAGGAGGCTGAGGCAGAAGGATTGCTTGAGCCCAGGAGTTTGAGGTTGCTGTGAGCTAGGCTGACGCCGCAGCACTCTAGCCCAGGCAAAAGAGTGAGACTCTGTCTCAAAAAAAAAAAAAAAAAAGAAGACAGAATAATGGCCAGCAAACATAAAAAAATGTTCAACATCTCTAATCATTAGGGTAATGCAAATCAAAACCACAATGAGATATCACCTAACCCCAGTGAGATTGGGCTTTATCAAAAAATACTCAAGCAACAAATGCTGGCGAGGACGTGGAGAGATAGGAACACTGTTACACTGCTGGTGGGACTATAAATTAGTGCAACTTCTGTAGAAGTAGTATTCCATTGTATACATATACTATCTTTTATTAATCCACTCATGGATTGACGGGCACTTGGGTTGTTTCCACATCCTTGCAATAGTGAATTGTGTTGCCATAAACGTTTGAGTGCAGATGTCTTTATTATAGAATGACTTTTGTTCCTTTGGGTAGATGCCTAGTAGTGGGATTGCTGGATCAAATGGTAGTTCTATTTTTAGCTCTTTGAGGTATCTCCAAATTACTTTCTACAGAAACGACGGTGATTTAGCACCTCTTATATTTTCCTGGATAGAGCTTGAGCCCATCCTCTGAAGTGAGGTATCACAAGAATGGAAGAATAGGCACTGCATGTACTCGCCATCAAACTGGCACTGACTGATCAACACTAAGATGCTCACACAGTAGTAACATTCTTTGGAGGTTGGGGGCACGGGGGTGGGTAAACTCACAACTAATAGACGTGGTGAGCGTTGTAGGGAAGAAGAGCACGCCTCAAATCATGGTTTGGGTGTGGCAAAGTCATAACGTGTAACCAAAATGTTTGTACCCCCATAATATCCTAAAATAAAAAAAAAGAAAACAAAACAGACAAAAAACCCCAGCATAAACAAAATTTAGAGGTAAACAAACAAAATCAAGGTTAAATGGGGAAAAAAATTGACTAGACAATTCATAGAAGACAATGACTAAGAAATGCTTTTAACACTGAGCATGTACATGAAAACAAGATGTAACTTAATATTTTACTAGGTTAGCAAATTTCTTGTTTTTAATAAGAATATTTAGTGCTGCAGAAGCTACAGGTGACACGAGCACCCTGTAGACTCCTGAAGAAATCAATAAACTCAGTCGTGAGCTGTGTAACCTTGGATGAGTCGTTAAACTCTTTCGAGCTTTGGTTTTCTCACCCATGCCATGTAGTACCCATCTCATAGAAATGTTGGAATTATTTAGAGTGATATTTGTAAAAGGCAGAGTACAGTAAGTGACATTTTCTAAGGCAGGTGTTATCACCAGGATTTCTGAGAAGCAGTGTGACAGGATGTAGGAAAGGTCTCCTCAGACTCTAGGCATCAAATATATTTGAGGGTGTGATGACGATTTCCACGCAAATTTTCTAGCCCTAGTAACAATTCAACTAGAACATTTTAGTTTTAAGAAAACGAGTTATTTATACAATAAGCTGAAGAAAGAAAATCTTCGAAGGTGAAGCCTTTACAGTAATACTGCATGTGCTCTCAAGATGTTTGTAATGCCTGCTGCACAGAAATCCCACTTCAGGTCACTAGCAATCTCATGGATACTATGAGAAAGATAATGAAAGTACTCAGAAATCGTTATCATTCTGAAGTTTCCTGAAGTGTAACAGCTGGGAATCTCTTAGCAACCACAATGTAGAAATATATCTGTATACTCTTATCTATTCATTTTGTCTTTAACTGATCAGTAAAAAAACCATGTGCTATACTCAATAAAAAGTCAACTGTTTTTGAAGTCAACAGATCAATGAAAATCAAGGCCTTCGTTTCTTATGTCCTCATTCACACTAGGGAGCACTTGGTCAATGACTTTAACTTTAAAAAGCATTAGATTTCTAGGCTTAATCAGTGCCTTTTATATTTGAGATCAATTGGGCAAGAAATATGAATGAAATAAAATGCAAATGGACTTGTCTTAGTTACAAACACTGGGATTAGGAGATAGTATATCAGAATAATTGGGCTGCTCTCAGAGAAAAATATTTCCCACAGCCTTGCTGCAGAACTACTAGATATCACAGAGACTATCAAAGAGTAGGCTGCCACAAGTAGAAGTTGAATCAACAAGTAGATGAATGGTTAAGCAACAACCAGGGAATCATTGCCTTCCTGTGATGAATTTCGTGGCTATGGGAGGACCAGCAAGGAGGGCTGATGGGCATTCTGAGCTGCCTGCTTGGCGAGAGCTATGAAACAGTCACATACACTAACTGTCTCCTACATGGTAGCTGAAAACAGGGAGGAAGGGGAGAAGGAAGCACAGGAAACAGAAGAACCATTTATGTATTTGTCCCATAGTAAATGCCTTGTGTGTATTTTCTCATCAGTTAATGCTTAAAACATAAAAATAAAGAAATCAATGTTCATGGAAGTTGAGAAAATGCAAATCACACAGGCAGTAAGTGGCAGAACTTGTATTCCAACTCTGAACTGTCTGACTCCTCAGCTCATGATCTGAAAACTCTTGATCTTTCCACTACAGAACATGAAAAACATAAAGAAAGGAAAAAAAAGAAAAAAAAAAAAAAAGGAGAAGCTAGGGGAGGAGAAAGTGGAGGAAAAAACCATAATGTCAGAGGAATAATCTAAACCACATGGTTACAAGTTTGCTGGGTATTAATAATCTTTTAAAATACAGTTTCTATGGGAAAATGAATTGGGTTCAAATAATGACTTACCAAAGAACTTTAGGAACCCAAGAAATTAAGCTGGGAATTTTATAGGTACATAATACTTTGGATATTTTAAAGTACTCCTATATGTATTATATCACTTAAAAAGCATCTTATTAATGCTCCAAGAAAATTAAATAATATCCATCTGAAAAAGAAAAAGATCCTTCATGAAATTCAAGAAAACTTCCATTAACCTGAATATTTTAGAACTTTGTATGTATTGGAGAAAGTTGCAGTTAATTAAAATTGCTTAATAATTCAAGCTTTATCAAAGATCATGTCTTGTTTTAACCCTTGGTGTTTTATTAATGTTTTCAAAACACTCACCCTAAAAAAATCTTTCTATTCACCTGCCTTAAATTATACAGTATGTACAGTTCTAATCTTTAATGGCTGGGGATCATATAGTAGTATCTGAATGAAGGTCATCACTGTGAATATCTGATGTATAGGATAAGAAATGTTATTAATAGTTGTATATGTATTAAAAAATAAGCTAAAGTCTAGAAGTCAGATTTTTTAAAGCTAAACACCTGATATATTAGTTTCTCTTATTTACAAACAAAGCGTATTGAACAAGAACATATATTAAAGTTAAGTAAGGGCTTTGGGGAAGTTTTAAAGTCATCATTAACTTTATATTTCTATAGTTTTCTGGATCTCAAAAAAAGTTTCAATCCAAAAAAAGGATTTCTAAGTACTTTCATTATCTTTCCCATGGTATCCATGTGATTGCTAGTGACCTAAAGTGGGATTTCTGTGCAGCAAAAGATCATAATTTTCAAGTGACTTTTTATGTGATAACTATAGCCATGTGCTGCATAACGATGTCCCATAACATTATAATACTGTATTTTTACTGTACCTTTTCTATGTTTAGATATGTCATATACACAAATACCACTGTGTTACAACTGCCTACAGTATTCAGTACAATAACATGCTGTACAAGTTTGTAGCCTAGGAGCAATAGGCTATACCATACAGCCTAGTTGCGTAGTAGGCTATAAAATCTAAGGACGCATTTTTTAGAATGTATTCTCGTCATTGAGGCAATGCATGACTGACTTTTAAGGTGATTTATTTGTGCAGAGTTCAAAAAGGTACTCCGCTTTCTATAGACTGATTTCACAAGGATAGTTTCTAAATTCAAATTTGAATAACAATTTAAGGTATAACTAACGATCATTTTATTCTAAGAAGTCAAATATTATATCTTAATACGTATTATGTGGTTTAAAATACAGATATATCAAATATTGATTTTCTAAAAGTCTCAATTTTTTAAGGA
This sequence comes from Avahi laniger, assembly GCA_963575035.1. Classification (NCBI taxonomy): domain Eukaryota; kingdom Metazoa; phylum Chordata; class Mammalia; order Primates; family Indriidae; genus Avahi; species Avahi laniger. The sequence continues at coordinate 40,561 of CAUYSK010005669.1, read as the reverse complement.
AATATTGTAAATATTAACTATTTCCTAAGAACACAGTGGGGATTTAAGGCCTTGGGTCAGGAAACAGTATTGTGTCTTTTTTCTCTAACACTGGAATAGAAGCCACATAGTTTTGTTGTATAATTATTCACTTAGGCATACATAAAGCAAAATATTCTTATTAGATTTCACTGGGATATAAACTGTCCTGAATTAGTGAAAGTCATATATTATAGAATATTTTGAAAGATTCACTATTTTATTATTTTCATGTAAACTAGTAACTCAACTGCCCACAAAAGGTTGTCAAGCAGATATCCAACTAAGGCTCTTTTAATGAATAAATAAGCCCTTTTTGGTAAATGTGATATCTGAAATCATAATGAATATCCACAGAAATCTGATGGTTCTTAGGGCTAGTTTATAATAGTTAAGAGCCACTAAGTGATCCGATCTTTTGAGATCGTATTCATCTTAACCAGTGAGTTGTTAACCAGCTGACACATAGCTAGAGTGCTAATGAATGTGCAACATCTCTTTTTTTTCAGCTGGAGGTAAGTATGTGGTTTTGTAGTATTCAATGTACCTTCTGCATGTTCTCTACTGCCTTCTCAGAGATCAGCAGGGAAAAGAGAAATTGACTCTTTCTTATAAGGGAGGCCTGCAGTATTTCTTCTTCTTTTTGATTATGAAGCAGAAATGGAGGCACTGTCCACTCTGGTCTTAACATGAGAAAATGCTGTCTACATTCAACATATATATTTTGGGAAGTTCAATGCTTTTTTACTGACTGATACTGTTGTCGATCTTTTTCTTTTTTTAAAGCTCAATTTACTTACGTAGAGTGTAGTCAATTCTGCATTCCCAATTTATTAGCCTTGTCAATTTTATCTAGAGGCTTTGCTCAAACAACACCCCTTCTAGTTGTACCAAACCCAGGCTGGACACACAGAAAAACGCAAGAAGGTTTAGACCTCAAATCCCAGATCCTAGGTGGCAGTGTGACATCACAGAAAAATTTAATCATGCTCATTTATAATTTCCAAATGTGGTATATAGAAACCTATGATTCTACTGTTATTATAAAATTCTTATCCTTACACAGGTTTACTATTCCTCTACTAAAATATGTTTTATGTAGCTGTATCAACACATGAAAATAACACTCTAATCAGAGATAACCTTTCCAGCTTTGCTTGATTCTACTTCATGTATATTTTTCTCCCCCTTTGGAAAATCTAAAAGCAAAGCCTGTATAAATAATATCAACTCCTTATCAAAAAGCTGTCACTTTAAAGGAAGAAAATCTTTCTACATATTCTTAAATTAGCATGAAGTGTATTTAGAGATCTAGAAAATACAGTTAGGAAAGGAGCAAATCAAAAACAGCAGTAACTTAATTTTCTCTTCTTTGGTTAGCTTTGTCTGCTCTTACATATCACTTTTGTAAAGCTCAATTTGGAAATCTGGCCTTGAAATATTCTTCCCTAATGGAATGTAAAAAAATGGAACAAACGATGATTACTCTTACTGCACAAACCGATGTATTAGCATGTATGCAGTCGTGCTAGAAAACAGCAAAGGCAGTAACAGTATTTCACACAGTAAGCAGTTCTTTTAGTGCAGCTGCAGTACTTACAATTAGCCTATTTCATAAGCGTTTGCCATAAAGGAATTCTGACTCTAAAATGATAGCCCTTTTGATGGAAATGCTAATATTTGAAATCTTAGCAAGGAATGATGCAGGAAGAAGCATAATGCTTTTTTGTGTTTATCAAATTTTCCTTCATTTCAATGTGTCCAAGAGTACTCTGATTCAGCTGAATTTCTAGGAGAAGACGAAAAATAATTCTTCAAAAAATTATGAATAATGATTCCATTAAGCCTGCAGCTAACTGAGAAAATTGCCAATATGTATTCATCGGAAAAAAGAGGACTTTGAGATGACCAATTCATTTTGGCAAGTAGCTTACCAAAGCTATGACCAAGCATGACTGTTTTATTAAATCAGAACTTTTATCACATCATATAAAAGTAATTCAAAGTTCCCATAACCTTCTGCTAGAAACCTACCTAGTACGCTGAATGTAGTCCCCTAAATGGTCATAATGGTACCCATATCTATTTCACTTTCTTCCCAGAAATTGTCCATTATCATTCAGTGAAACAGATATATTAATACACCTTTACATACTAAGAAACTCCCCAAAGACCTCTTAACAGCATGAAACACCACCCAAATCCAAGAAAAATGCCAGCAAAGACATATTTATTTCTAACAGCTTGATAACAAGGGGAAAAAAGTGTTCCCAAGCTTCTCTACTTACCTAGCAGTTTTGCGATGATATAAAGGGCTTGCCCCCAAAGAAATAGTTTTCCATCACGGCCACAGTTGCTAGGAAATCTCTTTTGACTACCAGGGTTCTTTTTTTCATATTCTACAAAGTCAGCTGGCACATAATAGTACTTTGGTAGGACAGGATATCCTGTGGAGTTTAAAAATAAGTATTTAAAATGTAACAAATCAGTGTCCTCCCGAACTTTCCCTCCAAGAAACTGCAACAATTAGAAGGCAGGGAGAAATGTCCTACAGGAGGTAACGGATTTGATAAACTATAGAAAAGTGGATATTCTGGTTCCTTTTGGATATTGCCAGTGAAAAAAAACACAGAGAAAAGCTTGACTTGAAAACACTAATTCGACAGCATATTGTTATGCTTTAGTCAACAATGTCTACATAATCTCCTTTAACATTTCATTTTTAATACCTTTAAATGAATCAACAAATATATAGTATGCAAACATTTAGAGCCATAGAGGAAGCTATTTTTAATAGGATTAGTGTGTAGAAGTTCCACAAATGAAATACTGAGTAATCTTAAATGAAGAATTATAACCCTGAGTCATTGCTAAGAACAAAGAAATCCCCATTTAAGCATTAAGCCCATTATCTACCATTCGATATCATTGAAGAGAAAAAGCCATATTCCCCTGTAACCAACCCATTTAAAAATATTCCTTGGTAAAAAATAAAATTATTATTTATAGAGTAGGATCTTTGCAGATGATATGAAGGGAGAAAAATCAGCATTCCGAGTAGAGTGCTACAGAAGACTTTTTGCAATATTAGTCCACAGCAAACCTAATTTTCCTAATAAAATTGTACAGATTTCCCTAAAATTTTGCTTCTTTATGTATCAATCAATAGTGGTAATTGTCTTTAAAATTAGTAAAAAGGTCTATGATATACAGAGACTACTTTGAACATCACTCTCTGAACACGATGAAGCCTACAGTGAGGTGGTACCTTAAACTCCTACCTCAATACATCAGTGATCTACCACTGAATACTAAAAATCTGATTCAAGGGATTTCAAGTATTATACGCATCACAAAATTTATTACATTATATCTCACACTGGACAGTGATTATTTGTAGCATAAAGATACAAATAACTGCTTTTAAACATTAATATTTATTTGAAATTCAATGTTCATCCATAAACATTTCACAACTTTTAACATTACAAGCATTTGAAAGGGTGAGCACACGATATGAAGTATTTATTCTGAGATATTTGTGGAAAACCCCAAAGAACATCACGAACAAAATGTGAGTTAGGAATGGGGCTCAGTGCTGTGATTGCCAGTTTGTGTGCCACATCTATAAGGCCATTCTTTTTTTTTTTTTTTTTAACTAATGCACCATAATTTTCACTTTCCAAATAAATATGTTTTCAAAGTTGTTCACTCATGAGAATATATTCTTATTCTATTAACACTTTCAAACTCCAAAGAAATCTAGAACATCTCCTTTGGAATTCCTTTGACAGTTAGTTTTACAGTTATACAGAAAAGTCAGTTATGTTTCTTTTATGGTCCCTCCACGTGTTTGGTTAAAATCAAAAAACCCGTACTCATAAGACTTGGTCTTCCGACCATTTATAAAATATTAAATCCATCCTCAAAGGATGACATTTTCGCACTGTGGCACACGTTCAAAATATAATGCTAAGTGCCCCAGAAACAACTCCAGAGAGGAGGCCAGAATGTTTCTGGCAATGCTAGTACCTTTAGATGAGGGCGGAACCCGTCCAGGTAGCCCTCTGCAGGGCAGCACTCACCTCATTAAAGCATTTTTGGTGACCTGAATAAAAAATAGTCACTTTATATTATTGTCACACTACACAGAGTAAAGGAATTATATAACAGATGAAAAACTCTGCCCACCCGACAAACTACTTTGGAATTACTATAGCTATGACCACCTAAATTCATCTCCATCCTTGTCCTGCTTAATGAACTTCTTTTATAAAAACAGACTTACTATAATGAATTAATAGAGGTTATTCTTTCTAATTTCATTTGAGGCCTCATTCATTTTTTCAATTTCATATAAATTATGTTTTATAAAGAACTCATATATTTCAAAAGAATGTTAAGAAAATGTTTGTAGAAAGAATTTATTGAAAAAGCAACTATACCTTCTGTGGTCTGATGCAGTAGTGGAGTCAAAAGGTCCTGATACTCCTTCACTTGTGTGGGATTGCCTCTAAAAACTCCTAAAATGTGAAATATAAAATCCAGAGCTCAAAAAACATCTCAAAAACTTTATCTTAGAAAAATTTATTTGTCCAGTTATAACTATTTTGGTAATTTTCTGTGCAAATGATAAAAATAAAATTGAAAAAGTCATATAAATGTGTGTGATATTTTCTCAAGAAATTGATTTTAGAAAGTCATGTTAGCATTCAAAAGCTGAATTTTAATTGAAATTTATTCTTAAGTATAAATATTATATATATTCACAATGTCACAGATTATAGTATTCATGATTCCTATTAATAAAATTTTTTTCTTTGTAAATATGAATAATATATTGGTATCATTTTTTAAATTTTTCAAAGTTTTTTTTAATTCTTAAAATGATTTAACATTCACTTAGAAAGCAAAAGAATATAGCATTTTGAAATGCAGAGCAGTTAACATCACTGAAGTACAGACTATTTTGCTACCTGAATGGAGTCATAATTCATTTCTGTTCTTTAAACTACTTATATCCTATAGTTTAAGTTTAAATTTCACGAAAAAGCTCACTTACCATCAATCATCATATAAAGGAAAAATATGGGAAATTCACATTCAATGCCATCAAACAGCTAAAACAAAAAATAAGACATTAAATTTTAAACTAACAATTAAATTAGAACAACTATAGTTAGGCTACATGTAAAAGATTTATTTGTAGTAGTAACTTAAAGCTGGACTGATTTTATAAATAGTTTCATTGTTCTTTTCAGAAAAATTTCTCAGGATTCTTATTATTCAAAAGCTCATTCATTCAATCCATCAATTATTTATTGAATTTTATATTCAATAAATATTTACTGAATACTTTAATGCCTGCCACCAGCAAGACAGAGCGCTGTGAGAACAAAGGATAGAGAACTTCCCTCAGGGGCTTACAGGCTGGTGGGGAGGCCGGCATGCAAACGAACAGCCACGCGCAGGACACAATGTCTACACACCGCGTAGTGGTGACATAGGGAATCAAACACCCGAGTCTGCCTCGGGTCAGGGAAGAGTTTACAGGAAAGGAGACGTGTTAGCTAATGCCTGGTGAACTTCACTGGGAAGATAAGCTAAGGGAACCCGAGGCAGGGGAAACAACAGCACAAATCGTAGATGCATAGAAGCATAAGGTATGTTAAAGAAACTACCGGCAGTTCAGTGCTTCTGCAGCAAGCAAGTAAGAAGCAGTGAAAACTGAAGCCCAAGAGATGGGCCAGGTCAGCCAGATCAGGAAGGGCCTGGGAGGTCGTGCTAAGAGACTGGGACTTTGATCCAGAAATAACAGGGAACCACTCGTAAATACTAAGCAGGATCAGATTTACCCATTTTATTTCCTTGCTAGACTGGGCAGTTGATAATACTGTAGAAAGTTGAAGGGCAAGAAATAAGACCAGCTGGAAGGCTGTTGGAGTAATCCAAAGAAAAGATGACAGCCTAAACTAGGGTTTCTCAATTTTAGTACTAGTGACATTTGGGGCCAAATAATTCTTTGTTCTTGGACTATCCTGTGTAGTGTAGGATGCTGAGTAGCATCCCTGGCCCTCTACCTTCCAGATGCCAGTAGCACCCACTAAGCTGTGACAACCCAAAATGTATGCAGACTTTGTCAAATGTCCCTGGGGGCAGGAGAGGAGAGAGCAGAATCACCCCAGGTGACATACCATTAGCCTAAACCAAGGAGTCCTAGAGAGGAAGGGACAGACTTTTAAGATCTTAAGGAGGCTAAATCTGCCAGCCTTGGCGATTGACGAAGTGGGAAGTGGGAAGGAAGAGTCTAGAATGACGCTCAGGGTTGGGGCTTGGACGGAGGGTGGGAATGGAATGCAGGCAGACTACGGGACATGCAAGCCAGGATGTCCAAAAGGCAGCTGCACACGTGGGCAGGGCACTCGGGGAGAGGCATGAGTTAGGGACAGAGACGTGGCGTTGACAGCTAGGAGAGCGTGGGTAGGATGAAAAGAGAACATGGCTGGGGTGGACCCCAGGAGAAGAGCAAAGTTTAAGAGGAGGCAGAAAAAAAGGAATCTGCAAAAGAGACTAAGAAGGATAACGAGAGAAGAAAGTAAAGAACTGGGAAGAGAACGGGTTCACAGCAAAGGGAGAATGTTCAGAGGACTCGGCTAAGATGTTCAAATACCAAGAAGAACTTCTGTGAAATAAGGTCAGAAAAGCATCCACTATGACCCAGTGAGCTAAAATGACGGAAGCCAGCACAGCTACGGGGCAGTGCTGGGAAGAAGAGCCAGATTATAAGGGAAAGGGAGTGGAGGCGGATGAGGAGAGACACCAGGAACAGGCCGCACTTCCAGGTGTGGCTACAGAGCGAAAGAAGATGGGAGAGGGCAGGGATGCGGGTTGAGGGAGGGCTCTTGCTTGCTGTTTTCTTAGTGATAAACATCAATGTGTTTAACCTGAGGACAGGATGTCGCTTGCAGAGGCAAGGCAGAAGTGGGGAAGATGAGGAGACGAAAGAAAGAAATGGACATCCTTCTACCAGAGGAGAAAAGAAAGTCTCAGCAAGAGTCCCGAGGAAGTAGGAGAACAAGATGAGTGCACGTACGGCAGGTTGGCCTGCAGAGAACAGACACTCTCCGTGGGACGACAGAGGTGGAGGTGAGCGTGGATGAAGAAGCGGCGTGTGGAGGAGGCCACACAGAAACAAAAGGCTATCAAGTAGGAAATAAAAAGTCACGTCTGGGAACTTGAATACAAATGGGAAAAAGCTGGAGAGTTCAAGGAGAGTTCCTGGCAGGGTCACGTAGCAGGACTGACAAGAAACGAAGGCAGTGAGGAGGACCGAACAAAGACGGACGTCCTGAATTTGGGCTGGCACCTATCCATAGTGTCTGTGGCTTTCCTTGGCGGTGCTCAGTGGCAGATGCAAAAGTAGAGAAAGTTTGCTGGACTGATTCAGAGTTGGAGGTCTGCGATGCGGCAGCTGCAGGTGGTCCAATTCCAATGTAAGTGCTATAAATTGGCTCGGGAAATGTATTAAAAAGAAAAGAAACATTTGAAAGCACTTAAGAGATAAATGGATCTTCTGGCCCATCCTAACAGATTGTAACACTACTAACACTGCTGTAAAATTTCAAAAATGCATACAATAAAATGGTTCCTAATGTTCACAAAGTGATAGTCAATTGTGAAATTAAATAAAATGATAAACACCTTGACTAGTTTTCCTGCAAATGTGTATAATGAATTTTAAAAGAACAGTATGTTAATCGCCAAACATATTGAAGTGTATAATGCTGCCTATACATTTTCTACTTACAGATTTATGCGGACCTTATCTATCTTCAGTGAGTGAGTCAAAGTTATACCCATGTTTCCAAAAATAATTTTAACCTACCCCACTAAAGCAAAGTATTCAGCAATGTGCATGAAATGCTTACTTTTTTGGGGAGTTACAGTTTTTTGGATAGCTTAAAAGTACTAATATAAACCTGGATATAGTGGTATGTGTGGATGCTTTCAAAATATAAAATATTTTAAAGCTAAATATTTAGAGGACTATATTTCAAAGAGAAGTGTGTAAATGAAATAGATAAAGGAAGAGGGGAAGGAGTATTAGTTTTAATAAGAGCATTTGCTTAACAGATTGAAAGCCAGATCACAAATAGATATTTGATATTATATAACACAAATAGTATGGAGCAGGCAGGCAAAGACCTGAAAATGCAATAGAAAAATTATTCACCCAATGAATCAACATGGTCCAATATGAGGAAATATCTCACTAGCAGTAATAGCTAACATTTTTTGAGCATTTATTATTTGCCAAGCACTTTTCTAAGCTCTTATACATATATATGAAGTCATTTAATCCACATATATGAACCTCATGATATAGGTACTATTATTATCAATGAAGAATTATTAAACACAGAGAGGTTAATTAACTTGTCCAAGGCCACACAGCTAGTAAGTGGCAGAGCCAGAATTCAAACCCAAGTGTCGGCCTCCTGAATCTCTGCTTCTGACCATTCTGATACACTACAAGTATGGGGTGTTTCTTGATACCTTAATTTCAGCTGGTTTATAGTAGCGTCTACTGGGATCTTCCAATGATGTTCTATACCCATCTCTCAAGAAACGCTTGAATCCATATTTTCCTTTTAATTTTCTAACCACTTTATCAAGTGTCTGGCTAAACAGAACTTCATCATCCAGGGCAAATGCAGGATAACTGATGCAGGGAAGGAGGGCAGCGTCTGTGTTCTGGAGTCAATAAGAAAAAGAGATGCGAGTATCTGCAATGACATGATCAGCACAGCCCAAGGAGAATGATGGAGATAAGAAGCCAGTGGGGTTATCCAACAGACAGTGAGCTTGCCCTGCTCCCAGGGACAGACTGACATTTCTATGGTATGCTTCAGTGAACCATACGGAGCAGATGAAATTTTATTAAGAAAGAATATTTACAAGGTTCAAGACTGGGCCCAAACTTTACAACATTGACCGGGCGGGGTGGCTCATGCCTGTAATCCTAGCACTTTGGGAGGCCAAGGAGGGAGGATAACTCGAGGTCAGGAGTTCGAGACCAGCCTGAGCAAGAGCCAGACCACATCTCTACTAAAAATAGAAAGAAATTGGCCAAACAAATAAAAATATATAGAAAAAATTAGCCGGGCATGGTGGCGCATGCCTGTAGTCTCAGCTACTTGGGAGGCTGAGGCAGAAGGATTGCTTGAGCCCAGGAGTTTGAGGTTGCTGTGAGCTAGGCTGACGCCACTGCACTCTAGCCTGGGCAAAAGAGTGAGACTCTGTCTCGAAAAAAAAAAATCAAAACAACTTTAAAATATTACTTAAAACAATACGCAAAAATGTAATACTAATAGTCATAATAACTTAATCCGTCACCATTTGTTTATAATAGTGAAAAAGAGAAAACAATCTTAATGACCAAAATGATTAGTTTAGTAAATTAGCAGCCATTAAAATTTTTATCGTAGAAATATTTATGGATATAAAAACATGTCCATTCATAGAACTAGGTTATCAATCATTATGAACAATATGGTTTTAGCTTTGTAAAATAAAAATATATGTGCATAAAAATATATGGAAACATATATTCAAATGTTTTCACTCTAAGATTGTATCAGAATGGTGGAATGATTGGATATTATGTTATTATTATTTGCATATTTTTGGATTTTGTTTTTATCATAATCTTTTATTACTTATATAAAATAGTTACTTTTAAATGATGAAATTATTCCATTTTGTGTGTTTTCTAAAAAGAGAACCACAAATAGTCCCTAGAAAAATCTATAATCAGGTACTATAAGCAACCAAAGTTCATCAAAGAAAAAAAGTGAATTGAATAAAAGAAAAAAAGTGAATTGAATAAAAGAAAAGAAACAAAGAATAGAAGATAATTTAAAGAAATATAAATTGTGAAAAATATTTTTCTAATATTCCATGATAAAATATGACTCATTTTTAGCATAATGTTGCTATTCATCCAAAAGAAGAAAAATGTCTATTTTTCTATTGTCCTACAAAAGACTCAAAAGACAAAGCAGCTTTTTCCACAACTCTGCTCACTTCCCAAACCACTACAGAGGAGGGAGGGATTAATACCTATCTATAGAGTCTTATCTCTTCTGGATGACCTCTAACATTTGAGAGCACTTTCTTGGAAAAGAAGTGAAAACTACATAAAAATAATAAATGACACTTCATATTAATTTATCATAAAAATGTCTCACATGCGATCTTGATTCTCTGGGTAACAGGGAGCACAAAGTTTGCCTGTTGCGGTTGTGAGCATCGAGATCCACAAATATAACTGACCAAGAACAGCCCTGGAAAGAGAAAAAAGAAAACATTTCCTAAATTAAGAAAAAATGACTTGTAGAACATTTGGCACTCTGACTGTGAGAGACTTCACAAAAAATACTAACTGACTGCATTTGAGTACGGGATTACAGAAGATTTTAATTTTCTTTTTATACTTTCAATATTTCTCAAATTTCTTTCAATAAACTTTATAATATAACTTTATAATCATTAAAATTAATGTTATTTTTACATTTTCCTATTTTCCTTGATTTTCTAATAAATCAAAAGGTATTGATTACAAGATAATCAATTAATGACTTTTATTTTAATGAAATACAAATACTTTAGCTAATATGACATGGAATAAAGAACTAATTTGGATTCATAAAATCTGATTTGTACATTCCTCATAAAGAATGTTGATTATATGATCAAACTAATCAAATTTAGATATGAGAAACGAAGGAAACTTTTATCTGAGGAAGGCAAGTCCTTTTAATTATCAGGCCTAGAGGGACATTAAAATGAGACAGCAATCACGTCGTACTCTCCCCTTTGAGCTATGTATTCATCTCTTGAAACTGCTTGATATTGCCACAAATAGCTATCGATTAACCTAAAAATGCCACACCAGACACTGTAACCCACGCCCTGTAGCTTAACAATGTATATAGCCAATCACTAATCAATGTTATTTCCCTAAACCAGTGAGAATCCTGACAAACAATTGTTACCAGCCCACTCTCTGTCTCTTTTTATTGCCTTGAAAAAGTCCATTTGTAACTGCTGCTAATTAGAGTGTATACTCCGGGCAACTTGAGTCTATGCTCCCAGGCTGCAATGCTCTAGCTTGGCCCAAATAAACTCTATACTTATATTAATTTTGCTTCAGTTTCTTACATTGACAGATGCAATCTAGAAGTAAGGATATAAAAAAATACTTCATTAAAACATGAAGATAAGAGAATCTCAAATAACAATAATGCTAATATTCACTGTGTCAGGCACTGTGCCTTGTGTTTCACATGGATTGTCTCATGTAATCCCCATATGTAGATATTATTATCCCCATTTTGCTGAAAAGGACATTAAGCTTTAGTTTAACAGAGCAAGGGTTCAAAAATCAAGTCTGGCACAGAAGCCCACGGTTTAAACAGTAGGTCATAAAATTTCCCACACTAAAAAAAAACAAAAAACAACTTTCAAGTAAGAACAAAAAATTTGAATAAAAACACGGATATAATAGAAAATGTCAATTGGTCTGCTAACCAGGTTAAAAAAATTATCATTTAGCCATTAATGCATTCCATATTCAACAACTCATGGTTTTAAGTAAATATGGCTTTGTTCTCTTACTGGGGAGCAAAATATTTGAAAACACGTAGAATGAGATGTGAATACAAAGATTGCTTCCAATATAAGAGAATATTCAGAAAAATATGTGGGGAAAAGGAGAAGAGAATAAATTTCACGTTGCTTTAGTATTACTTTCTAAATCTCATCCCAATTCTCACCGGCTTCACAGATGTATTAACTCTGAAACTAAACTATCTCGAGTCAATCAATCACCCAGACTGAAACTTCAAAGTCTAATAGCACCAGCCCCTAGATCCAAATATCACCCTCCCCGGTTGTATGTTTTTCCTGTTAATCCATGTTCATATATGAATATAAGCCTATAAAATAGAGTGATTTCCCATTCAGAATACCATTTTTTAAAATCTTTTTTTTAAAACTCTGATAACTGAATTAATAAACGAACTGGGAGTGAGTGAAGCTCTCCCTCAGCCGCCAGATTAATGCTGTCCCTTCTATTATTCGAGAGTCCCAACCTCTCGTCTCTCCTCATTCATGCAGTAGCTGCCACTGACAAAGTACTGTGCACTCTGCTTTGAAGAAAACAAGTAAGACTGAACTTGACCTGCACTCTCCAGGAGCCGACCCAGGTGATAAGACAGCCCAGAACAAGATGATTATTTAAAAAACAAAAGATGGCACATGGCAATACACGACTTAGTCTCATCGAAGTGGGTGGCTCAGATAGAAGGATAATAATTATAATAAGTTCCAGGAAAGCTGGGGCACTTGACAGAGAAGGTGACAACCACAGCTAGGATCTGAATTTTCAAGGAAAGGGGAACAAGCAGGGTAGTTAGAACAAAATAGCAGGAAAATGATTGGGTATAATATGTTAGAAGCCTATGAATACACAAAATAATAGGAGCTGTAATTTATCTTTAGGCCAAGAACTAATAAAATTAATTGCATGCCAAACTGTCTACCTGCAATTAAATTTTCAAAAGATACAATCTAAGTAGGATAATTGATAAATAATGAAGTGAAATGGCAAATTTGGCAACTGTTTCCATTACTTGATTAATGTAAACAGCCAACTTCTCTTTTCTGGTCACAAATAAATGGTTTATTTATCTAAATTCACCAAAGTATTTGTTCAAGTCTCAATTTTTCTCTGCCAGCCTCTAAGTAATATGCTCAAAGAAAAAAATAATCTCATAATGTTATCATATTTTAACATTGAGATCAAAGTTAACTATATTGTTTGGCTGTCCTCTTACAAAAATATTCCATGCTTTAGGCATTATAGCCCAGATTTCCAGGAGGGTAAAATTACTCAAGGTCATGGGCAGCTATTCCCCATTCAGAAGTAAGTCTTTTAAAAAATTATCAAGGAGAGCCCACACATGGAATTAATTATCACCTACTTTAAATCATCAAACACATTAATTTTAGGCCTGCGAATTTCAAAGGAAGCTAGATGTCTGCATTGCTTTGAACACTGCATAACATGAGCAATCTCTCTAGTCATTATCTTTTAGATGCTGGCCTCAGCTCATTTGTCAGTATCTTGATTTCCCCAATTAAAGAAAGGAATATGAAAGGATGTTTTATAATATGACACTTCAGAGTATCTGATTAACTTTGGATATTTTATTTTCATCTTCCATTTCCTGAAATAATTTACAACTCTGCCATAATATCCTGACTCCACCTAAAGAGCGTATTTTAAGACTGACAGCTCAAATTTTACTCTCCAATTGAGTGTCTATAAATCCTTTAGTTCCAGTAAATACACTAGAAAATGATTCTACCTGACCACTGCCATGGGGACTTGAGTTCCGGTGGTGGGGAAGGGCTGCTCTGACCCATCTACCTCTCCCCTCAATCCCCATGACCAGAACAAACACTTTTGCGATGGTCCCTAAGGCCAAAGGCACCATCTGTGACCATAAGATTGCTGATCTCATTGGTTTCAATTCAAAGTTAAATGATCTGAAGGATTGTCTGGGCCTTTCTTTTCCCCATTAATCACTTCTCTGAACTTGAGCTAAGGGATCTACTGCCCTCATCTAGAATGAAAATATAAAACAAGATAAAATTGGTGAGTGGATCTACTGGTCTTGATCTTTTCTATTCTTATTCTGGAAGCAAAACACCACAAACTCTGAGTACGAGATTTTATTCCCTAGTTCAGTTATTAGGCCAACCCTTAGCTCTGTGGCAGAGCCCAGAGAACAGTCTTCTTCCAGAAAGGATATTTACTGATGGGATTATCCGCAACCCCCACCATGGCTGTGGTGGCAACGAATGTGTAAATAGCCAATTTTTGCTTACTGTCCCAACAGTTGTTTCCAGCAGCCCCTCTCACAATCCAGGCTTCTCTCCTGCTCACATACTGTTAAAGGAATTTCAAACTACAGGAAAAGATGAACCCGAGTATTAATTCTCAGGGTCTCAGAACAGCAGAGCTGAGATTCAAACCCAGGAATTGAAAAATTGTTGCTTACTACACCTATGACATCTGATGAAAGTAAATTCTGATTTACATTACTATATAAATATTGTCAAATATTACTTTAATAATATTTAAATATATTTATTATGATATTTATACAGAATGTATCTGAGAGCATGATGAAATATGTGATTCCCATATTGAGGATTATATATGTTTCTAAATGGGGCTCTGCCCCAAATTAGCCTATATGGTAAACTGATCATTAAAGAAATTAGGCCATTTTATCACATTTTATTCATAAGGTTCCAAAAAAAAAATAAATTTTGAAAATAGTTTCAGAGTGAAGATTTAAACAATGTTTTTTTCTTGAATAAGGAAAGCAATTACTGAAAAAAAAAAGAAGAAAGGAAGTATAGGAACAAGTAATAATCATAACCAAAGCTAAAAACTTTTCCACCAATGATTGCCCAAACAAATCAACATTTGTTTTATCACATACACTAAAGCACAAAAGGAGAAAGGCAAGCCTTTCTTTCACACGACCTGTGAAGTAGATACCTCCTTCAGAAGCCCAATAATTACTAAGCAGAAAATGGCTTAAGAAAGAAGCCATTTTCAAAGAAAACATACAGCTCCCAACTCTAAAGGCAGGAAGTATCCAACGTTGAGATTTTCCATATCAATTGTTGATTTTTCAGATTCATTATTGAGTGACTTTGGTTTAATACCTGGTTCTGCCCCTCTGCTGTGTGAAATGAGAAAAGTTACCTAAACTTCTCTGATCATTCATCCTGAGAGAGGGGCTCACCCATTTCCAAAGATCTATGACTCTTGAGTTGCCAGCAACAGGAGATGCACTTTTTGAAAGCTCTAAATTAATTTAGTTAAAGACACATGATCAAGTTTTCCAAAACACTATACCAACAGTTTTTTAGAAATAATTAAGGATACTCATATGATCTGAAATCCTCCAAGTCTTAAGCAGGTTTCTTTAGGTTTTCATTTGAATAAAAACATTTCTTTATGTCAGTTTTTTTCCCAGCCACCGGCTTTTAATTAGACCCACAGCTCTTCTAAGTATATGGAGCAACATTATGAAATGATTAAACACTAAAAAGGTCACACACACTTTTAAATGTGCTACCGTTTAGTAGGCACATTAGTAATTTAACCACTGTAGAGGTGGGAATATTAACATTTTAAAAGTCGAGTTTCTGCCATTCTCCACATCAGTAAAAAAGGTGAAAGGGAATTTGTAAAACTAGGACACTGATACTATCCTGTAAAACTGGAAGATGAAGAGGCTCTACTTGCAACATGTGATATTTCTGTGGCTAAAGAAATAAGACATTATTTGTCTATATTTCTATCTGAAATGATCAAGGGGTAGTCAATACAGCAAACATTTGGTGCATAGCTACATTGGAAAGAGGACCTAAACAAGGCCAAAAGCTAGCTATGCTTAGAGCACGTGTTCTCATCCTTGGATGCATATTAGAATTTCTGAGGAGTTCTGAAAAAATGTCAATGCCAAGGCCTCCCCTAGACTAATTAAATCAGAATCACTGGGGGTAAACCTAGGCATCAGTACTTTCTTTTTTTAATTCTTCAAATGATTCCAGTGTGTAGTCAAGATTGAAAAACTGGCTGAGGAATAATATCGGCAATCCATTTATAACTGAGAATCAGAACGCACAGTAAAACAATTCAGTGGTTTTAGGGTTATAGTTGAGCAATCTATGAAAACTTTCTAAGAAAAGTAGAACTCTGAAAGGTGAGTAGAGTTAGGACAAGTACCTTGCATGTATGCGTGTGGGTATATACGTAAAGAGGAGGGGATGCACACAGCTACGTAAGACTCAGGTATTTCAAAGGACAGAATCGCAAAAAAGAGCTGGTATACGCTACTGTGCATGGCCAACCTAGACAGACTCAGCTCCATTCAGCTCACTCGTTGGTACGCCATAGAAGGCAAGCTAGCAAGACCTGCATTTCCCCACACTGATGATACACCAGCTACAGCAGCTCTGGTTTAATCCATGACTCCTCTCAGTCTCCCTGAGATACTTTCTAGAAAGCTTTCAGTCCAATCTCTTCATTTCCCTTCTTTAATATTACCAATACTTCTTAAATAATAGCAACAAGAAATAGCATTTATTAAAGGCTTAATCTTTGCCAGGCACTATGCTAATTAAGTTAACCTTTATTTGCATGAGAACTTCCTGAGTTAGGTCCTATTATCATCTCTATTTTCAGATGAGGAAGCTGAGACTTAGATAGGTCAGCAACTAGCCGAAGTCATAGAACTGGGTGTACAGAGCATACAATGATCCTATCTCCTGACTCCTAATAAAATGCCATTCTTTAATACCATTTTATTCTCCTATTTCTCTCTCTCTGTCTCTCTCTCTCTGTGGGAAGAGGATAATCCAGAGTAATCCTTGGGCACCCAGAATGAGATGTTTCTCTCTTCCCAATCATTTCATGTCTGTGGTCATTCCTCAAGTCCTAGAAACAGCCAGAGCCCATCCTTCAGAAGAAGCTGGAGTGAGGAGAGAAGAGAGTTTGTGTATGAAGCAGCAGGAAGGGGAAGAGAGGTAGTTGTGTTAACATACGCCAACTAGAAATTCTCTTAACTTCAAGACTTTAAGCATATAGCATTATAATTGCCATAACAAAAACCATGTCACTTTTTTGTCCATATGTGTAACTTTCTAAAATGTATCTTCACTGATTTAGCATTTTAATAAATTAGGGTTAATTACAGTATCAGAAACCTCACTGTGCCTTCCATCTTAAGAATCTTTACAAAAACTGCTAAAGAAAATTAGCCTACTTGTTGATCCAGTGTAGCAGTCTCTGTTCCTACATTTTATTCCCTTCTATTGACAACTCAATCATGGTCACTTGATTAGTTTAGTTTCTTTTGGTACAAAAGCTAATGAAAGATTTTAAGAAAATTTAAAGCAACCTTCAGGGTTTCCTTTTTATCCCCAGAGAAGATGTGATTTTAGACATTTGATTACAGCCAGTTGAAGGTAAAGCTAGAAGCAAAATTTCCGATTTTCAGGCTGCACACGTCACACAAATTACCCTCTGCATGAGATACACGTCATTATACGTTAAATTGAAACCAACATGAGAACTGACATGGAAAATATATGGTATATAATTCCAGAAATATTTTAAAATGTGAAACTCTCTGAGAAATGAGTAATAGACTTAAAGGAAAAGTTACTGAACCAAGAAAATCAGAATTCTTTATTGAGATTTTTTTTTTTTTAGAAAGTAAGCAATGGTTTTTGGTTAGAAAACAAAATTTAACTGGCAAATCATTTTCAACGGAAAAGTTGTTCAAACAATGGGCTACTACATTAGTTTCAGACATTCTTTCATTATAAGGAAATGACTTTATTAATGACTAGCCAAATTAATTAAGCATGCAATTCAAATAAAGATTTTCTTTTTTTTGTTTTACCTGGTTGCCAAAGAGGTTGAATCCATTAATCGCTTCTAGAGCTGCTTTTGCTAAGCCAACAGAACTAAAAGAGAAAAGGAAATATGTTATTACTCTAATGTATCTGGCTACAAAATAAGAACCATTACCTGTTGAATATTCAAAAGCAAGTTTCTTTATTAACACTTATAACAATTTCCTTAAGAAGAATAATGTCTAAGAGACTTCATGCTGACATTCCACTATTTAAATTTTTCTTTTTTATACTTAGTGATCATCTGGGAAAAATATTTCTAGGTTGACTTTGGTCTAGACTAATGGTCATACTATTGATGGGAGTAGTTTTAATGCCAGTATTGTTTCTATTCACCACCTCAAGAAAAAAAGATGAACCTCAGAGGAAGCTACATTATGATGATATGTGCAGTAATTACCAGGTTGGCCATCATTAGTTCAGATCAATCTAACAAAGCTTTTCTGAGGTTAACTCTGAACCTAAAGAAAAATCTCATACATCATATGCTTATCAGAGTGCGGTGAAGACATCCATTCAAATACTCTTTGTCTAGAGTCCAATAAAGCTGGCATTATTTTATGCTCACAGAACTGATCAGCTAACTTCTCACATTTTGCTATATACGATTCTTTGCAATAAAATGAGTACTATTTCCTTCAGTGCCCTACTCTTTTTGTCTCTCAAATGTCCCAAACAATAGTGCTGGAAATGGGAAGACCCATTTCATTCAAAATATGACACTGTCATCTTACAAATGTCGATCTTTAAATATTTTAGATCTAATGTCCAGTTTATTTTAATTATTGCAAATTTTTATTTGTTTTACTCAAAGCAACTGCATATACTACTAATATCATTTAAGTTAATGATATGTCATCGATGCAGCATTTCTCTAAAGCAGTGACAATCAAAGTATGGTCCCCAGAGCAGCAACATCAGTATTATCTGGGAACTTGTCAGAAACGCCTGTTCTCACCTCTCTCTGGAGGAGGACCCAATAATCAGTGTTAAAAAGCCCTCCCAGTGTTTGAATGCACTTTAAATTTGAGGACTATTGTTCTAAGCTATTTATGTCATCATAATCTACATTTTCTATATGTTCTCTCCATGAACTATACTCAAGCAAACATTACTTTTATTACAGGATAATAAATAGGTTGGACATTTATTTTAAAAATACATAGATGTGGTTCATGCCTGTAATCCCTGCACTTTGGGAGGCTGACGTGGGAGGTTTGCTTGAGCCCAGGAATTCAAGAACAGTCTGGGCAACATGGCGAAACACCATCTCTACACACACACACACACACACACACACACACACACACACACACACACACACACTAGCCAGGCATGGTGGCTCACGCCTGTAATCCTAGCTACTCAGGAGGCCAATGTGGGAGGATCGCTTGAGCCCAGGAGTTGAAGGCTGCTGCAGTGATTTATGATCACACCATTGCATTCCAGCCTGGGTGAGAAAGGTAGACCCTGTCTCAAAAAGAAAAAAAGAAATACATCAATGGGAAGATGGAATAGACATACTTTTCCCTATTCTTTTCACTAAGTACAAGTAGAAATCTTGGACATTACATATAAGACAAACATAAAAAGGCTCAGAAACATACATAGAAGAAAGGCAGACTAGCTATGGACATTAGGACTCTAGGAACAACACTGTGGTAAGTTCCCTGGGTTTCCTTTTTGCCTCATTTATGCCAGACTTAGAGCTGAAGAAGCCAACACCTGAGAAATGCCAGCAGGTGTGTGTAAAAAAATGCCCTAATAAGAGCCTGCTCTCTCTAGCCATAGGAGCAGGAAAAAGGCAGCCTAGCAAAACAGAAACCTTTTAGACAATAATCACTCAGAAAAAACTGTGACCTTCCCTCTAATCACTCCAGCAGAAGCTGAGGAGGAAACCAAGACTTCTACAGTCGTGAGTCAATCATAAGGCACAGCACTCAACATCCAACCCGCTCAGGCATGGTGGGATCAGAGAAGTACAAGGAGGAAGTCAAGACTTTCACTTCCGATGGGTGGTAAGAAATCCACCCCTCCCCGCCCAACACACCTTGGTGTCGATGAAGACCACATGGAGAACCTAGACTTCCACCCTCACCAATAAGTAATGAAGTGAATTTACCCCTCTCACTGGGATGGTATCAAAGGAAGCCAAGAGAAGAGTCAAGATTTCACTGCCAGTCAAGAGGTCACACTTTTTTTTCTATCCTATAAATGGACACCAGGCGGGAACCAATAATGAGGCACTTCTATCTTTCCTGGCCAGGGAAAGATCAGTGGAGGCCTAGAGGGGAACTGGACATTCCATCCAGCCCCAACAGGAATAAAGGAAGAGTCCCCATCTTCAGTGTCAACAAAAAACTTGGCCTTATATTCCCACCTGGCAATAATGAGGTGATGTGCCACCCCCTTTCTCCTGCCATGGTGGTGTCAAAAAAATATAGTTAAAATAGAAAGTTAAAATAAGATCCATGGTCTCATAATACCCCAAATGCCTCATTGATATCTCAATGAAACATCACTTCTCACACCTAGAACCAGGAAGATCTCAAACCAAATGAAAAAATACAACCAACAGATGCTAACAATGAGAACAGAGAAATGTTAGAATTATCTACCAAAGATTTTAAAGCAGCAATGACAAAAATGCTTCAATAAGCAATTATGAACATGCTTGAAACAAATGGAAAAAAAAAAGAAATTCTCAACTGAGAAACAGAAAGTCTCAGCAAAGTTTTTAGAGCTAAAAAATACAACAATTGCAAAACATAAAAAATCTCAGTGGATAGGCTTAATGGTAGAGCGAAGGAGACAGAACAAAGAATAACTAAACTGGAAGACAGAACAATAGAAATTACCCAATCTGAACAACAGAGAGAAAATAGGCTGGAAAAAATGAATAGAGCATTAGCAACCTGTGGGACCATAACAAAATATTTAATATGCATGTCTCTGGAGGTCCTAAATGAGAAAGAGGGCAGAGTTGAAAAATTACCTGAGGAAATAATGGCAGAAAAATTCATTAGCAAGAGCCATAAACCTACAGATTCAAGAAGCTGAGTGAGTGAAACCCCAACAGAATAAAATTAAAAATACCCAAGGTAAGATACATCATAACTCCTGAAAATTAAAGACAAAGAAAAAAGTCTTGAAATTAGCCAGATAAAACATTTTACCTAAAAAGGGAAAACAATCAGAATGACATTGGATTCCTTATAAGAAACTGTGAAGACTAGAAGGATGTGGCACAAGAGTTTTCAGGAACTGAAAAAAAAATACTGGTAATCTAGAATCTTATACAAGTAAATATATTATTTAGTAATCAAGGGGAAAAGCAAGACAGCCACAGATGATGGAATAATAAGAGATTCTATCACCAGAAGACCTACCCTAAAACAATAGCTAAAATCAGTTCTCTAAACAGAAAGGTAAAGGTGAGAAGAAAAAAAAAAGAAACCTTGGAAAATCAAAAAGAAAGAAAGAACGCAGTGAACAAAAATATGGGTAAATACAATAGATTTTTCTTCTCTTGAGTTTTATGTTTGAGAGATGAATTAAAAATTATAACACTGTCTGACATGATTCTAAATGTATATGAAGAAAATATTTAAGATAATTGTATTATAAATGAGGGACAGTAATAAGACATAAATGGAGGTAAAGTTTCTATACTTACCTCAAACTAATAAAATGATGATATTAATACACGGAAGCATTACATATATTTAATGTAATACCTAGAGAAACCACTAAAATGCTATATAAAAAGATACACTCAAAACCACTCTAGATAAATCAAAATAAAATTCTAAAAAAAGTTCAAGTACACACAGAAAGGCAGGAAAAAGAAAAGAGGAATGAAAAATAGAGAGAATAAACAGAAAAAATAATTTCAGACTTAAGCTCAAACATTATACTAAACGTAAGAGGCCTAAATACAGGAATTAAAAAAAAGAGATCGGCAGGGTTAAACATGACTCCACTATATACTGGCTATACAAAAGTCTCTTCAAATATAACAATATAGGCAAGTTGAAAATAAAAGAATGGAAAAAGATATCTCATGCAAATGTTAATCAAAAGAATGGAGCGATTATTTTAATTACAGATAAAATAGACCTCAGAGCAAAGAAAGTTACTGAGAGACAGAGAAGTATGTTACATAAAAATAAAACGGTCAACCCACATAGCAATCCTAAATGTGGATGCACCAAACAACAGAGCTACAAAATAAGTGAAGTAAAACTGATAGAACTGAAAGGAGAAACAGACAAAAATCACAGTTATAGTTGGGGATGACAATACTTCTCTTTCAATAATTGGTAGAACAACTAGATAGAAAATCAGTAAGGATATAGAACTAAACATCATCCACCAACAGGATCCATTGATATTTTTAGAACATCCTGCATAAAAAGAGTAAGATACACTATTGTTTTAAGTTCACACCAACATATACCAAGCTAGACCATATCCTGGCCTTAAAAAAACCCTCACAAAATGTAAAGGAATTGAAGTCGCACTGTGTTCTCTGACCACGGTGGAATCAAACTAGAATCAATAATAGAAAGATAACAGCAAAATCTTCAACACTTGTTAACAAAACAGTAGACTTCTACATAATCCACATGGGTTAAAGAGGCAGTCTCGAATTTAAAAAATGCATTGAAAATAAATGAGGATGAAAATATAACATATCAAAAATTTGTGTGTAGCACAACTAAAGCAGTACTGAGATGGAAATCTATAGCATTAAATGCATATATTAGAAAAGAAAAAAAGTCTCAAATCAATTATCTAAGCCCTAAACCCTAATAACCCAGAAAAAGAAGAATAAAATAAACCCAAAGCAGAGGGCAATAACATAGATATGTGCATAAATTAATGAAATTTAAAAAGAAAAACCACAGAGAAAAGCAAAGAAATAAAGACATGATTTCTTGAAACAATCATTAAAATTGACAAACCTCTAGCAAGACTGGCAAAAAAATGAGACAATACACACAAATGACCAATATTAGGAATAAAACAGGAGATATCATTACAGATCCTGTAAACATCAAACGAGTAGTAAGAAAACACTACAAAAAATTCTATACACATCAATTTGACAACTTAGAAACGGAAACCAATTCCTAGAAAAACATAAATTACCACAGCTCACCCAATATAAAATTGATTAATCAGATAGCCCTGTAACTATTAAAGAAACTGAATCTCTAATTTTAAAATTACAACAACAACAACAAAATCTCTAGGCCTGGATAACTTCATTGTAGATTTCTACCAAACATTTAGAGAAGACTTAATACCAATTTTATATAATTTCTTTCATAAAATAGAAAAAACATTTAGACTTTATTTTATGAAGCTAGCATTATCCTCATATCAAAACAAGACAAAGATAATATACAAAAATAAAACTTAGACCAATACCCCAAATGAGCACAGACATGAAAATCCTTAAAAACATATTAGCAAACATTATTCAGCAATATGTAAAATGACTTATCATCATGACTAAGTTGGGTTTATTCCAGGGATACAAGGCTGGTTCAATAATCAAAAATCAACCAATATAATCCAACAATCCAACATATTGAAAGGCTAAAAGAAGAAAAACCACAGGATCATGTAGATTGATGCAGAAAATGAATCTGACAAAAATCAACATCCATTCATGAAAAAACTCAGAAAAATAGGAGTAGAGGAAAATTCTGCAGTTTGGTCTACAAAAATCCTACAGCTAATCTTAGACTTGATGGTGAAAGAAAAACTGAATGTCTTCACAAAGCAAGGATGTCTGCTCTCACCATCACTGTTTAACATAGCAGTGGAAGTTCCACGTTACCACCAATAGGGCAAGAAACAAATAAAAGGAATATGGTCTGGAAAAGTAGAAATAAAACTGTCCCTATCTGCAGATGATATGATTATCTATGTAGAAAATCCCAAGGAATCTTAAAAAAAAAAACAAAAAACCAACAAATTCCTTTAATCAATAAGTGAGTATAGCAAGGTCATAAGATACAAGATCAACATTAAAAAATAAACTGTACTTCTATATAATAGCAATGAAAACATGGAATCCAAATTGGAAAACACAATATCATTTACAGTCACCCAACAAAGAAAAGAAAAATAAGGGTAAATGCACCAAAACATGTACATTGTCTCAGGTAGAAAATGAGACAATGCTGATGAAAGGAATCGAAGGTGATTTAAATAAATGGGGATGCATTTTGTGTTCATGGAATCAAAGACTAAACAATAAAAATGCCAAATCCCATCAAAATGCACACAATAGTTTTTCTAGATACAGACAAAATTATTCTAAAATTTATATGGAAAATCAAAGAAATCTCAATAGTTACAACAATTTTGAAAATGAAGAATAAAGTGGGAGGAATGAGTCTATCCAACTTCAAGACTTACTACATAGCTGTAGTAATCAAGTCTGTGAGGTATCGGCAGAAGAATGAACACACAGAATCCAGAAAAAGAACCACATATACATGTTCACTTTATTTTTAACAAGGGCACCGAAGCATTTCAATGGAGGAAAGACAGTTTTTTAACAAATGGTGCTGGAGCAACTGGACATCTACAGGCAAAAAAACAAAAAACAAAAAAAACCCAAAACTTTAACCTTAGTCGCACACCTTACACAAAATTAACTCAAAATGGATCATGAATGTAAATGTAAGATGTAAAACTATAAAACTTTTGGAAAAAAAAAACAGGCAAAACTTGTTAGGATCAAAAACTAGGTGAAGAGTTACCAGACTGGACACCAAAAGCACAATGCATAAAAGAAAAATGAAGACATTGAATTTGATCAGAATTTTAAACTTTTGCTCTGTGAAAGGTCCTATTAAAAGGATAAAGTGATGGGCTAGAGATGGAAGGAAATTTTGCAAAACACATATCTGACAAAAGACTAATATCTACAATACATAAAAAACTCTCAAAATCAACACTAAACCATAATCTAGACAAAGGGTAAAGATATAAAGAAACATTTTACTGAAGAGGACATACAGATGGAAAATAAGCACATAAAAGATGTTCAACATTATTATCCATTGGGAAATGCAAATTAAAATTACAATCAGATGTCACTATAAACCAATTACATTGACTAAAATAAAAAATAGTGATAACCATCCATAAGGATGGAAATAAAATATATAACTTATACACTGCTGGTGAGAATGCAGATTGATGCAATTACTCTGCAAAAGTTTTATGATTTCTTAAAAAACTAAACATACAGTTAGGATATGACCCCAACTGCAGGCACTATTAGGCATTTATCACAGAAAAAAATTATATCTATATCTATATATCTATATGTATACCTATTTTGCCTGTGCTACAGGTGTTATATATCTAGAAAACTATTGTTTAATTTTAGGTCACAATGATTTGCAACTATGTTTTCTTCTGAGTTCTATACTTTTACCTCTTACACACAGGTCTTTGATCTATTTCAAGTTAATTTTTTTATATGGTATGAGGTAGGGATCCAAACTAATTCCTTTGCATGTGGACATCCAATTGTTCCAGCACTATTTGTTGAAACCTATTCTTTCCCACTGAATTGTTTTTACACTTTTGTCAAAATCAATCAACCATAGATGTATGGGTTTATTTCTGGACTATTAATTCTATTCCCTTGGTTTCCCTGTCCTTGGACAAGAACCAGACTATCTTAATTATTGTAGCTTCACGATGGCTTTGAAATTGGAAAGTGTTACTCCAACTTTGTTCTTTTTCAAGGTTGTTTTGGCTAGTCTGGATCCCTAGGATTTTCATGTGACTTTTACAATCAGCTCGTCAATTTCTACAAAAAAGACATATGGATTTTGACATACATTGCATTAAACAAAAGTTATCTTTCCATTTATTCAAATCTTTAATTTCTTTCAACAATTTTTTTCAGTTTTCAATGAACAAGTCTTACACTTCTTTTTTAACTCCCTCTACTTTTCAGATGAGGAAACTAAAGCCCAGAGAAATTAAGTGTAAGTGTTGAAAACAAATCCACCCTACTTTGTCTCTGGTGAACTTTGCTCCCTACAAGAATCTATGCTGACCAATGTACCCTGATTTCCAAGAACAATGGAGCAAATAATCTGAATTTCAGATACTACCCTACTGACTCAAATCTGCAGTCTAGCATCTCACTCCTAGTGAAGGTTTCCTGCCAGTGAAGGAACTACTTGATGTTTCTGTAGTTAAAGAAAATCTATGACAATTCATATGATAGTACGCTGAAGACAAGGGCAGCAGGCTTTTTGCAGATCCGAAATCCTTTTAGATAGAAATGACAAGCACTGAAACCTAAAGGAATAAAATACAAGTGAAGAACACATGGTGATTTAAAGTGTCAATTCTTTGACACTCCTCCCTATCAAGAGGTGGAGTCCAATATCCCTCGCTAGAATATGGTCTGGTCTTAGACCAAATAGAATGTGCTGGAATTTGCACTGTATTGCTTCTGAGGCTAGGTCATAAAAGGCAAAACAGCTCCCACCTAATCCTCTGTCTTGGTATTCTGGACTTTGGAACCCAGCCACCATGCTGTAAGGAAGCCTATAAGGAAAAACTTCACATACATGTTCCTGCAAACAGCTCTCGTCAAGGCTCCCATGAACACTCAGATATTCAAGTAAGGAAGGGTTCAAGGTAATTCCAGCACCAGCCACAGTGAGGACAAACACAAAAACCTACCTTTACCCAGTCAAACTATCAGAACCACGAGACTTAAAAATAATAAAATATTGTTGTTTTATGCCTCTAAGTTTAGAGTGGTTTATCTGTAACAATAGGTAACCAGAAAAGAGCCTAAGTCAGATCCTAACTCTACCATGCACCTAGCAGAACTAGGCCAATAATATTAATACTTAGTTTTGCACATGCAAAACAGTAACCAAATGACCCCAGTATCAGCAC
This sequence comes from Avahi laniger, assembly GCA_963575035.1. Taxonomy (NCBI): domain Eukaryota; kingdom Metazoa; phylum Chordata; class Mammalia; order Primates; family Indriidae; genus Avahi; species Avahi laniger. The sequence continues at coordinate 14,014 of CAUYSK010005669.1, read as the reverse complement.
AAGAATTTCAGACTCTCAGAACCAAAGGATAAGAAGAGCCCCTAGGGATTCTATAGTCGGACTGCTCACGTAAAAATATTCATTGTCAACTGTTTTTTTTTGCTTAAGAATGTGTTCCCACTGAACTTAAGTGGGACTCTAGAATGAATGGACCTAACAGATATTTACATAACATTGTATCCAAAAAATGCAGAATATACGTTCTTCTCATCAGCACATGGAATATTTTCCAAGAAAGATCATATCTTAGACCACAAAACAAGTCTCAACAAATTTAAAGAAACTGAAATCATATCAAGCATCTTCTCATACCACAGTGGAATAAAACCAGAAATCAGTTCCAAGATGAACTCTTATAACTATGCAAATACATGGAAATTCAAAAACCTGCTGCTGAATGATCTTTGGGTCAATGGTGAAATTAGGGTGGAAATTAAAATATTTTTCAAAATGAGTGATAATGATGATACAAGCTATCGAAATCTCTGGGGTATAGCAAAAGCAGTGCTAAGGTGTAACTTTATAGCACTGAACAACTACATCAAAAAGACAGAAAGACCTAACACTCTGGGAGGCCAAGGCGGGAGGATCGCTTAAGCTCAGGAGTTCAAGACCAGCCTGAGCAAGAGTGAGACCCTGTCTCTACTTAAAAAAAAAGAAAGAAAAAGAAATACAAAAATTAGCTAGGCAACTAAAAATAGAGAAAATTAGCTGGGCATGGTAGCACGCACTTACAGTTCCAGCTACTTGGGAGGCTGAGGCAGGGGGATATCACTTGAGCCCAGGAGTTTGAGGTTGCTGTGAGCTAGGCTGATGCCATGGCACTCTAGCCTGGGGAACAAAGCAAAAGTCTGTCTCAAAAAGAAAGGAGGGAAGAAAGTCATGTAATGGCAGAGGCAGATATGGCAGTGACACAGCTACAAGTCAAGGAATTCCACAAAATTTCTGGCAAACACCAGAAGCTAGAAGACAAGCATGAAACAGATTCTCCCTCACAGCTCCTAGAAGGAACCAACTCTGCCAACACCTTGATTTTGAGCTTCTACCCTGCAGAACTGTGAGAGAATAAACTTCTATTGTTTTTTTAAAAGACATAAAGATCATAAATTAACAACCTAATGTTCCTCAAGGAACTAGAAAAAGAAGAAAAAAAAACCTAAAGCTAGAAGAATACAATAAATATCAAAGATCAGAGCAGAATTAAATGAAATTGAAACAAAAAAAACCCCAAAGATTAAATGAAATGACAAATTGATTCTTTGAGAAGACACACAAAAGCAATAAATCACTAGCTAGGTTAACCAAGAAAACAAGAGAAGATTCAAATTAGCTCAATCAGAAATGAAAAAGGAGACATTACAACTCATACCACAGAAATAGAAAAGATTATCTGAGACTACTATAAACACCTTTATGCACACACACTAGAAAACCTAGAGGAAATGGATAAATTCCTCGAAACATAAAACCTCCCAGGCTTGAATCAGGAAGAAACAGAACAATAACAAGCAGTGAGGTTTAATCAGTAATAAAAAAATCTCCCAACTAAAAAACAGAATAGGACCAGATGGATTCACAGCTGCATTGTACCAGTCCTACGAAGAAGAACTAGTATCAATCCTACTGAAACTATTCCAAAAGATCATGAAGAAGGGAATCCTCCCTAATTCATTCTATGAAGACAGTATCACCTTGACACCAAAGCCAGGAAAGTATAAAACAAAAAAAGAAAACTATAGACCAATAACCTTGATGAATGTACATGTAAAAATCCTCAACAGAATACTAGCAAACCAAATCCAAAAGCACATCAAAAAGATAATTCACCACAGTCAAGTAGGTTTCATCCCAGGGATACGAGGATGGTTCACCATTTGCAAATCAAATGTGATTCACTACATAAACAGAATTAAAACCGTAAACCATATGATTATCTCAGTAGATGGAGAAAAAGCATTTGACAAAATCCAACATCCCTTCATGATAAAAACCATCAACAAGCCAGGCATAGAAGGAACATACTTCAAAATAATAAAAGCCATATATGACAAACCCACAGCCAACATGATACAAAATGGGGAAGAGCTGAAAGCACTCTCCCCAAGAACTGGAACAAGGCAAGGATATCCACTTTCACACCCTCTATTCAACAAAGTACTGGAAGTCCTAGCCAGGGGAATCAGGCAAGACAAAGAAATAAAGGGCATTCAAACTGGAAAAGAGGAAGTCAAACCATCTCTGTTTGCTGGTGATATGATCTTATACCTAGAAAACACTAGGGACTGCTCCAAAGGACTTCTAGAATTGATAAATGAATTCATTAAAGTCTCAGATTACAAAATCAATGTATACAAATTAGTAGTATTTCCATGCACTAATAACAACCAAGCTGAGAATCAAATAAAGAATTCAATACCATTTACAATACCTGCAATAAAATAAAATAAAATATATTGCAACACACTTAACTAAGGAGGTGAAAGATCTAGACCAGGAGAACAACAAAATAGTGATGAAAGAAACTGTAGATGATACAAACAAATCACAAAGCATTCTATGCTCATGAATTGGAAAAATCTTTGTTAAAACGCCCACACAACCCCAAGTAATCTACAGATTCACTGCAATTCCTACCAAAATAACAACATTATTTTTCACAGAATTAGAAAAAATAATCCTAAAATTCATATGGAACCAAAAAAGAGTACAAATAGCCAGAGCAATCCTAGGCGAAAAGAACAAATCTGAAGGTATCACATTATCCAACTACATCAGCAGGGTACTGGAATAAAAGTAGATACACAGACCAATGGAACACAATGGAGAACCCAGAAATATGGCCAAATATCTACAATCAACTGATCTTTGACAAAGCAAACAAAAACATACACTGAGGAAAGGACAGTCTATTCAATAAATGGTGCTGGGAAAACTGGATAGCTTCATGCAGGTGAATGAAACTGGATCCCTATCTCTTACCAAATACAAAAATTAAGTCAAGATGGATTAAAGACTTAAATGTAAAACCTGAAACCATAAAAATTCTAGAAGAAACCCTAGGAAAAACTATCCTTAACATTGGCCTAGGTAAGGAATTTATGACTAAGACCCCAAAAGCAAATATAACAAAAATAAAAACAAATGAGACTTAATGAAACTAAAAAGCTTCTGCATAGCAAAAGAAATAGTCAACAGACAACCTACAAAATGGGAGAAAACACTTGTAAGCTATATATCTCACAAAGGATTAATATCCAGAATCTACAAGGAACTCAAACAAATCAGTAAGAAAAAAACATTAAATAGTGGACAAAAGTCATGAATAGACATTTTTCAAAAGAAGAGAAACAAACAGCCAACAAATATACGAGAAAATGCCAAACATGACTAATCATCAGGGAAATGCAAATTAAAGCCACAATGACATATCACCTTACCCTGTCAGAATGGTCATTATCAAAAAGACAAAAAACAATCAATGCTGGTGGGGATGTAGTGAAAAGGGAACACTTATACAGTGTTGGTGGGAATGTGCACAACCTCTATGCAAAACAGTACGAAGATCCCTCAAAGAAATAAATGCAGACTTACCAGTCAACCTAGCAATCCCACTAACGGGGATCTACCCAAAGGAAACGAAGTCATTTTATAAAGAAACACTTGTATGTTTATCACAGTGCAATTCACAATTGCAAAGATATGGAACCAACATAAATGTCCATCAAATGATGAATGGATAAAGAAAATGTGGTATGTGTATGTGTGTGTATAACATGCGCACGCACGCGCACACACACACACACACACACACACACGATGGAATACTACTCAGCTGTGAAAAGAATGAAATAATGTCTTTTGCAGCTATTTGGATGGAACTGGAGGCCATTAGCCTAAGTGAAATAACCCTGGAATAAAAAAAGAAAAACATACTGCATGTTTTCACTTACGAGTGGGAGCTAAGAAACAGATGAGCATGGTCATACAGAACGACATAGTGGACACTGGAGACTCGGAAGGGGCAGGATGTAAGGGAATGCGGGTTGGAAAATTACCTATTAGGTACAACGTACACTATTTGGGTGAAGGGGACGCTAAAAGCCTAGACTTTATCAATGTGCAATTCATCCATGTGGCAAAAAATCATTGGTACCCCCTAAATTTATGAAAATAAAACTAACAAAAAAAGAAAGAATGTGTTCCTGATGACAGTGCATAAATATTTACATTCAGTTAACCTAGTAGTACCAGAAAACCCAAACTTACAGGGTGAGGCACATGTTTTATTAAGACTGTTCACAATATTTTGAAATGTGAGAAGAAAATAACTTATTCAAAAATCAAACACATAAGAAATCAGGTACTGGAGGAGAAACACAATGTAGTCAGCCTAAGGTTCTGTCTTTAACAGTGGTATTAAAAGACAGTTATGGGATAAAATTGGAAATTGTCTTCTAAATATAGCATTATAAAAGAAACAAACACTATACCTGGACTAGAGTAAATGTTTATTGAATTCTTTCCATTTTAACCTTCCTTGCCAATGAAATTGGTTAAATAATTAGACTTAATTGAAATTCACAAATATGTTAATTTATTACCACTGGTTACTTAAATCTCTGGCAACAGTAAGCCATTTAGAAATGTAAACACAATCCTAGTGTGATCTTACATTTTATTAGCAAATACAATATATACTGTTGTAAGAATTTTAAAACAGTTTAATGGTACAAGATATTCTCAGAAAATTAAATTGTTCTACTTTTAGTTATTGAATATATTGATATTATGTAATTATTATCAACAGAACATTTACTGATTTGATTCTTACAAGGCGGTACCTCAACATCTTTTATTCTAACATTCTTTAAGGTAGCTAAAATAAAGTGACATTTGCTTTGGAGATACTAATAAAGTCATTTGTTGCATAAATCAAAGCTTTTCTAGAAAAGACGGATTGGACTAAGTCATTTAATACCCACCATGGAATCCGCAAAAGTAACTGGCAGGCATGAGAACTAAATTCCCAATCTCCTCTCATTAACATTATGCTGTAACTCCCTGAGCCACTCAATCACAGTACCTGGAAGAACAAGGATTTCACAGTACTGCAGTTTTAATGAATGTTCATGAATTGTTCAGTGTGGCAAAAATACATAAAATGAAGCAGAATGGATGGACTGTAGCTTCTATCATAGTTTAATGCGCGAAACATCAAAAATGGCTTAAGAAGACTAAGTAGTTACTTTAAGTAATAAGCACTGTACAGAACAAAATGGTCACTAAAAGCATCTTAAACTGCATAAAGCGGCGCTATGATGGTTACTTATCCGATATTTTAGTGATGACTCTCTTTATTAGAAAAGCCAAGGGAATAGAACATAAAATTGTTTTAAAAAACGTGAAAAATCAGATCTTAATTCTTTTTGCTTCTACAGTTTTCTTTGTATCGCAAACAAGATTTAACAAAGAAAAAAATAAATTATGTTGTTAAATGTAAAGTTCTACTTAGGAGTTAATTTCTTTCCACTTGGGCACATATCTACCTTACTAAGTACGGTTTTCTTTCTTTGTTTCCCAACAGCCAAAAAATTCAAAGTTAAGGTTTGGACTTCAATTCACATTTTATAGCAGAGACTCATCTCTTTCCCCAAACAGAAAGCCTGGGTATAAAGGCGGTCCCAAGGAGGAGGAATGTCCTTGTATTCATGAGGGGAAATTTACAGATTAAAATACTTGAATTAAACTTGGAGAGGCTGAGAAGACTATTTGGATATGTAACTCTGAAGGTTAAGAAATAGTGCTACTATAATAAATAGGTACCAAAATAAGACATGGAGAAAAATGTGATTAAATCCCATGGTATAATATTTAAAAATCCATGGACATTTATAAAAGATGTAGAGACTAAATAGGAGAAAAGAAGAACATTTTCTGATATAGTTCCAGACACCCTAGGAGAAATTGAAATGGACACGGTGCTTGGGGAAAGTCAAGTAAATAGAAAAGTCAGGAGAGCAGGGTGGTTGCTTAGGAAACATTTCAAGGGAGTCAAAAGGAGCTTAGACCAACAAACCCTGTTGCTGAAACCTTCAAAAGGGTGAGGTTACTGCTAGAATGGTGTTTTGATAAATGTAAGGAGAGTACTGTTTAGAAAAAAGTTTGGGGGTTTATCTAAGAAATACTATATAATTCAAGAATTTGGACTAAAGGGATACCAGCAAACCTGCTGAAGCAGGGCATTATCAAGAAGGGTCTGACCAAAGCACTAAGCTGAACCAAGCTGCACTGATCACTAAATGAAGATATCCTTGAAACTTATAACAGTTCTACAGAGTTTACACCTGCTATTTTTTCACACTTTAGGGAAACTTTTTAAGATTTTAAAATACGTGATATAGTAAAACTGACTTTGGATTTGGGGGACAAAGACCTGGACTCCAGTTCTGGTTCTACCACCTACTGAACCGCATGATTTAAGGCGGGGTGGGACAGGGGCAGGAGGAAATCACAAAACCTAAGTGTTAGCTTTCCCCTATATAAAAGGCAGTAATGTTCCTTGCCTGGCCTGAACATATTTTATAACTGTTCAGGCCACAGATTGCAATTATTAAAAGGACCACTGAGCACAGCTGCTGAAGAGAGAGTCTTCAACCTCAGAAGAGCACGTGTGTGTGTTCTGGGGGCTCCGGGGTGGAAATCTTTGATACGGGGTGCCCTTAGATAAGTTGTACCCAGCGTGGCAAGCGAAAAAGAGCCAGTAACTTTGGTCAAGGCCCTGATAAGCACCAAGGCAACAGTTAGATTGTGCTCTGTTCTCTCTGTGTCTCCTATTAAAGCACAGAGATGGAGAGTGGGAGAAAAAGTCAGAAGGCGAAAGAGAAGCACGTACTTACAGCAAGTATTAATATATATTAATTCAAGCTGAACATTATAACCTCTGAAATTATGAGGACAGCTTGAGGCTGTAACGAGGATACTGCGTTAAGCAATAAAGAACAGATCCAACAAGGCCCGGATAGTTCCGGGGTGTCCTATAGCAGCAACAGACCACGAGCCGTGACTTGATCCCTGGCTGGTAGCAGCTCTGCATTCCACTTCCCAGCCCAGAGCACAGGAAGACATTGGCCTCCCCGGCCACTGCCGTCACTGCGTCCATGGAGAGCTGAGCCAGGAAGCTCAGGTCTCCTGCAGTTTCAAAATACACCCTTTTGGCACCAGAAGTGGCACAACCGAAACAGGCTTGTGGAGACCTGAGCTCAGAAATATTTGAAAAAAAATAAGTTTAAAGTTCTTTTGGGGAATTGTAAAGTGTTATGTCATGGACAATTAGAAGATCAATGTTAAATGTATAAAACCCATCATCCAAATCTAAATGGCAAATTTCATTTCCCATCCATTTGAATAAAATCAGCCTGCTACAATTAAGATTAATTTTCCATGCAAAAGGTAGCAAAGAACACCACATAGTGATTTTCCAAGTCTTGAAATAAAAACCTTAATGAGTCAATTTAAAGACTGGCACCTCAGTGACAGGAGAACAAGCTGAAGCCCCTATTTTGTCTCTAGGGAGTTTCAATACAGTCATTTTCTAGGGTCAATGGTAACTTTTATCCAAGGTTCTTTCTGAGTTTACTATAGTTTTTATGTACAGGAAAATTCCTAGTCAAAATATTTTATACTGAAAATAGTGGCAATGAGATCAGGTTGACATGCATTAAATGGTTATTAAAAAGAAAGGAAGAGGGCTGGGTGTGGTGGCTCATGTCTGTAATCCTGGCACTCTGAGAGGCCAAGGCAGGAGGATTGCTTGAAGTCAGGAATTCGAGACCAGCCTGGGCAATAGCAAGAACCCATTTCTATAAAAAATAGAAAAATAAGCCAGGCATGGTAGTGTGCGCCTGTAGTCACAGCTACTCGGGAGGCTGAGGCAAGAGAATCGCTTGAGGCCAGGAGTTTGAGGTTGCTGTGAGCTATGATGACACCACTGCACTCTACCCAGTATAATACAGTAAGACTTTGTCTCAAAAAAAAAAAAAGAAAAGAAAAGAAAGGAAAGAACCTGATAATCATAAATACTGAAAAGGTAAATTTTTAAAAATCGTCTTACCTAACCAGATCCACTTTCTTTTTTGTAACTTGACTGATACTTTGGAATGTTGAGAACTTAATTTGGATGATGGCTGAAATATAATATCATTCTCTTGTTTTTAGTATTTGATAGAATTTGTTTAATGTCGGAACTGAGCTTTTCCAAAAATTACTTCTTTATCTCACAGACTTCACTGGTTGCTACTATTCTGAATATTGAAAAAATGCCTCACATGAATCACAAAACTTATAGTTATAAGTATATTAGTTAACCAGGATTAATCCAAAAGTCCTTTTTATTTTAGTCTTTGCTATTAAAATTTTCTTAAATGTGTGAGTACACTAGTATTCTAGTTCTTACTTATGCCAGCCATTCAAATGCTTCATATATATTAACTGAATCATTACAACAAGGCTATGAAGTCAAAGCTATTATTATCTTCATTTTACAGATGAGGACACGGAAGCAAAGAGAGGTTACATAACTTGCTCAGGGCTACACAGCTAGTGATCTGAGGCCAGTTTCTAGTTTACTCAATATTGTATCAACTTAATTATTACGTGTGTGTGATTAGCTCTTTTATCCAAAAACAGTATGGAGCATAGAACTGCAGATTCCTCTTAACCAGTGATTCCTAGACTTGCAGTCCCAACCCCCAGGCCTGGGACCCAGACCAGCCTGTGGCCTGTTAGGAACCTGGCTGCAAAGCAGGTGAGAGGCCGAGAGCGAGCGAAGCTCTGCTGTACTTACAGCCGCTCCCATCCACCCGCTGCTGGCATCGCTGCCTACGGTCCGCCTTCCCCCAGGCCTATGGAAAAACTGTCCTCCATGAAACTGGTCCCTGGTACCAAAAAGGTTGGGGATCACTGTCCTAGACTATTTTTCTCATTTAAGTCTCAATGATCCAAACTGACTTACAGTGATAACCTTTAGCTTAAATTCTTGCATCTTTTAGTGCAACATGGATAAGATTTATAGAGCTACCATTTTTGGTTAAAAGAGGACCCTCTGGACATAAAATTAGAATATATGAAAAGTGCAATCAGTCACTAACGCTATTTCCCTAACTCTAAGGAGTGAAGGAAATTCATAAACTGCTAACATCAGTCATCGGCTGTTGTTGCTTGTTCATATGCACTGAACCACGGCTCAAGAGACAGCTCTTACAGATGACACTGAACATCAAGTTTCATATGAGGGCTATGAGAATCTGTGGTTAGGGTGAAAATCAACTCTATAATATGGAAGAGAATTTTACATGCAATGCATATACAACTGCTGTTTAGAAATTTTAATGTACTTCACATTTCAAATAACGTAATTTCAAAGAGGAAAAAGAAAATGACTTGGTCGAGCAGAAAGGCCAAGCTGTGGATGAATGAGGAAGGCTGACATGCAGGTGCCGGCACCTTGGGAGGCTGGGAAAGACGGCTGCTCCTTTCCTGCACCTGGGTATAGGCCCTGAAAGCAGACACTTTTGCTTTAATTTTAAGCGAATTTCACATATAGAAAAAAATAGTACTGAAAATTAACATAGCACAATTTCAATTTAATGCTTTGATTTTTATTTATATTCAAATTCCATACAAACTTAAAAACTCAGAAATCAGCAAATTACCTTGAATGTAGCTCCGTGCTGCCATTATTATATTTGCTTCCTCTTTCCCAGACACCAAAGTCGGGAACGCGGTAAACTCTTTCTACACAGAATACAAGGTTTTGAATAAAAGAGACCTAAAAGAAAAGAAAGAAAACGTAAGGACATGTGCAATAACAGGATTTTTAGATACTGAAGAGAAAAGTTAACACCATTTGAAACCCAAATACGGGGGTGGGAATGGCGGACCAGGAGTGACCCCCTCGCTGCCTGCTCCCAGAGCAGGAGGAGGAGGACGCGGACGCTGCACGCGAGTAAGTCGCTCTCCCTCAGGCTCAGCTTGGAGACTCTCAGAGAGGCTGTGAGGGACGAGCTGCACTGCGGAAAAAAAGGTGAACCGGAGAACTGACCGCAAAATCCGGAGAGCGCCGGATATACGCGGGCAGCGGAGCGGGGCCGGCGCCGGGGCAGGGCGATGGGACCGCAGGAGGTCGACTCCGCCTCCCCCGCGCTCGCGGGCAGGAAGCGCCTGCAGTCAGGGCGAAGCGGTGGCCGCGCCCGGCGGCGGCGGGGAGCAGAGGCAGGAGCCGGAATCATTTTGAGCTCTCCGGTGGCGGCGCCAGGTCCGCTTTGCGGGTCGGCCGGGGAGGGACCGCTCTGAGCCGACCCCTCCCGGTCCCACAGGGAGTGCGGAGACAGGCTTCTCGCCTCCGGACCCGCCAGGACCAGATGCGGCGGTGAGCACCGGCAGGCAGGCTCTGCCCTGGGAAATCGCCCAGGCGCCTCCAGCGCCCACTCTCGGTGGGCGGGCAGCCACCGTTTTGGGAGTCCGGGGCCGAAAATTACGGGGCCTGTTGCCCAGGCAACGGTCGAGCGGCGCCCCGCCTCCGCCTGGCAGGGCTGGCCCGCCCTCCGAGGAGCGGAGTAACCGAGGAGCGGCTCTCTCGCCCAGCCTGCGACGTCTGCCCGAGCCGGGCTCGAGCTCTGCCTTTGAACAGTCGGAAGGGGGAGAGAGGTCGCTTTCTTGGCAGAGCTGCCAGGCGGTCTCGGGTGGCCCGTGCCACCCTGCCGCCGGCGCTTCGTGCCAAAAAGACGGAGAACAGAAGGAGGCTACTTGTTGAGCGGTGACCCGGAGTGACATAACCGCCCTCACTCCCAGGTGACTCGCCCCACCCCAGCCCGCCAACGCCTCACTCCAAAGGGACTGACTCTGCCCCAGGGTGGAGCTGTAAAAGGAGGTTGCTCCCCCTTTTTGTTCTTGTCTCTCTTTTCCTTTTTTTATTCCTTTTTTATTATTATCATTTTTTATTTTTATTTTATTTTCACTTTTTATTATTATTAAATTTTCTTTATTTCTTTTTTAGTGTTATTTTTATTTTTTTATTTTTTGTTTTTATATTTTTATTTTTCTTTTATTCCTTTATCATAATTTTTTGTATTTTATTGTTAATTTTTATCATTTTTATTGCTTTTTTATTATTATTATTATTTTATTTTATTTTATTTTATTTTATTTTTCTCCAAAACCCATGAACGCTGCTGCTACTTGGTTCCATCTCCACGGCTGGGCTATTCTGCACCAAAGAGACAGCTCGCACCCCTAAGAGTGTGAAGTAACCAAAGAGGCCAATTTTCAAGCTGTGACACGCAGTCACCTCTCTGCTAAGACTTGGTAGCTGGTGCTGCCTGACATACGGACAGACTCCACAATGGTTAGGGCCCAGCAGTAAAGGAGGCTGTTTTCCCAGCTGGGACCCACGGCCACCTCTTTGTTGTGACTTGATAGCCGGCTCATTCCGCCAAAGAAACAGTCTCCCACATTTGGAAGTGCAGAGGGGCAAGGGAAGCTGCTCTCTGGGCTGAGACCTGCACAGGTTGTGGGCAGCCCTTGACGGAGATCCAGCCACTGGTATTTCGTACCAAAGGGACTGACCCCACATCTGCTGGGGAGGAGTAGCGGGGCAGGCCGCTTTCTGGTCTGGGTCCCTCAGTGGCTTTGGACAGGGCTTCTCCAGCAGCCCTTGAGCTCTGCACTTCCCATCAACTAGACAAACCCCACCCTTGAAGGAGTGAAGTAACGAGGGTAGCCACTTCTTGATCTGAGACACTTGGTAGTCCCAGGAAGTACCTTTCCCTCAGTCTGGCGAGCTATCTCCCCCTCTGGCAGGGCAAAACCCACCCTCGGAGGAGGGAAGAAACGAGAGTAGACACTTTCCAGGCTGGGTTTTGCAACAGTCCTAGCCAACGCCCCTCCCACAACCCTCCAGGACAGTCTCGGCCCTTGAAGGAAGGGAGAAAGAAGAAGAGTTGTTTCCTCCATAGGACTAGTTTGAACCTGTGTGACCTTGGATCTAAGCAAAAGGGGACAGTCTGTTGGCTTGGTACAGCTGATTGGATTTGATCATCTGATAAGACCATAACATAATGGCTTGCCCTTGATGCCCAGGCCATTGTCGTCTTAGGGGCTTGTGGTCTTGGAAGGAAAATCTCGACCAGAGTCCTTAGCAATTGCACCAATTGTCACATCCACCAGGAGTTGCTCCACAAGAGTGGCAAAAGAGCCCTGAATAAGAGATTAGCAGCGTTTTCCCTAGCTGCTGATCAGGCCACCTCTGAAGTATACTCTCTTAGGCTTGCTGATTTCCTGTTGCTCTTCTCACCCCTTCTAAAGTAGTAACAGGGCTCAAGTACCACTCTTGGTACTTGTCTTTGTACAGTCTTTGGGGAGACATTCACCAAAGACTGAGGCACCTGTATGTTCCATTTGCGGGTTTACAGCTCAATACAAAAGCATTAGAATACCTTGATAACCAACTCCTCCAAGCAAAATACAAGCAACAAAAAATACAGTAACCTTATAGCTCAACACAGTACCTTCCATCTCAACCAAGTGGTAGATAGTGGAGTCACACACACAAAGTGATCCAATTCCTGGGATTCTAAGCAAGGGACAGAAACTCACTAATCTATGTAAGCAGAAGGTGAAGATAATAGGCCAGAGATAACCCAACAGGCTAAAACTCCATTAAGACAATACAGGACCAGGACACATCTCCTCAGCTCTGCCAAGGAATGCCCCTCTGGAGTCCCAAAATTAAGTCCATTAACCAGTCCCAGCACTACCAGTCCTTGACAAAGTAGCCTGATGAGAAAGAATCAGCAAAAGAACACAGGAAACATGAAAGATCAGAGAGAAAAGTCACCTGCAAAAGAAAATATTTGATCTCCATCAATTGATACCAACGTACATGATATGATTAAACTGACAGAGGAAGAATTCCGATTATGGATTGTAAGGAAACTCAATGGAATTGAAGAGAAAATAGAATCTCAACATAAAGGAACCACAAGAACAATCCAGGAAATGAATGAAAAATTCTCCAAAGAAATTGAAATACTATGGAAAAACCAAACAGAAATCCTGTCAATGAAGGAGGAATTCAAGGAACTTCGAAACACAGTAGAAAGCCTCAAGAATAGAATGGATCATACACAGGAAAGAATCTCAGAGCTTGAAGATAATGTCTACATGCTGAACAAATCAGATGAAGAAAAAGAACTCATAAATAAGAGACAAGACCAAAACTTATAAGAAATGTGGGATTATGTAAAAAAACTGAATCTTAGGATCATAGGTCTTCCAGAGGGAGAAGAAGAAGATGCACAAAGGCTGGAAAACTTATTTCATGGAATATTGGAGGAAAACATGCCAGGCCTGGCCAGAAATCTTGATATCCAGATACAAGAAGCACACAGAACTCCTGGGAGACTCAATGTGAAAAAGCAATCACCACATTACATAGTTATTAGGCTGACCAAAGTAAACACGAAAGAAGCAGTTCTCTGAGCAGTGAGACAAAAGCAACAAATAAACTACAAAGGAAAGCCTATCGGACTAACTGCTGATTTCTCAACTGAAACATTACAAGCCAGGAGGGATTGAGTCCCTATCCTTAATCTACTAAAACAGAATAATGGCCAACCTAGAATTCTTTATCTGGCAAAATTAAGTTTCATCTATGAGGGAGTAATAAAGGCTTTCCCAGACAAGCAATCACTAATGGAATTTGCAAAGACCAGACCAGCCCTACAGGAAGTACTCAGACCTGCATTACACACTGAACAGCACAATAGACACTCTTCAAAGTAAAAGCACTCAAGAGTCAAAGCCTAGAAAGTGGTTTTCACGATCGCACAAGGAGCAAAACAAAACAACAGGATTTGACCCATAATTATGAATGGAAATCTACCTCAAATCTCAATCCTCTCAATAAATATGAATGGCTTGAACTGTCCTCTGAAGAGACACAGACTGGCAGAGTGGA